>VZRI01003924.1:203-26187 GCA_013397515.1 Upupa epops
TGCTCCAGATGTGGTCTCAGCAGTGCAGAGGAGAGAGAGAGAAGAACCTCTCGCGATCTGCTAACCACCCCCCTTCTGATCCCCCCCAGGATGCTGTTGGCCCTCTTGGCCACAAGAGCACATTGCTGGCTCAGAGTCACCCTGCTGTCCACTAGGACCCCCAGGTCCCTTTCTCCTGCACTGCTCTCCAACAGGTCAGTCCCCAACCTATATTTTCAGTTCTTTTAATTTTGTTTGATTTTGTTTCACTTAATTTCATTTTATTCTTTAAATGTTTAATTCCTTTCATTTTTATTGTTGATTTTACGTAACTAGTTCACCCGCTTTCCCTTTGTTTCCCTTTTTCATTTCATTCCACTTAAAATTTAGTTTCATCTTTAATTTTTCTCTCGCTTACATTTTCATTTTTCCCCGGATTGACTTCCTCTCGGGATTTGTCTCCTTTCTTGTGCTGCTCCGTTTGATTATTAATCCTTAATTTTCATTTAATTTTCATTTATTTTATGTAATTTTTTTTATGGGGCAGTGGGCAACCAGGAGCTGCTGGGCTTCACCCCCTCCCCCGTCTTCACCCCCCTCTCCCATCTTCATCCTCCACCCCAGCGAGGGGAGCTGAACCTGAGCAAACTCAGCACCCCCAGACTGGGAAACACCAGGTGCTGCAGAGGGGACATGAAACTGGGCCCAGTGTCCAGCACCCATGACCTTCACAGAGCCCCACTGGCACAGCTGGGGGCAGCTGGTGCCACCCATCCCTGCTGCGGGCAGCTCCAGTCAATCACTGCCCTTCCACCATGGCCAGGACAGCCTGCTGGGATCTGGAGAGACATACTGGGATTCGGTGGGACAGACTGGGATTTGGTAAGATTTGGGGAGACATACTGGGATTTGGGGAGCATACTGGGATTCAGCGAGATTTAGGAGATATACTGGGATTCAGTGGGACATACTGGGATTTGGGGAGATCCGCTGGCTCACACTGGAGTGGGTGAGGCTTGCTGGTGTGTAAGGTCAAGGTGAGCTGGGGGATGGGTGAAGACAGCTCCAGACAGGACCCTGAACCCCCAGGACTGCACATAGCCCAGACCCCCCAGTCTCAGGTTCAGCCATCAGCCCGTGGCCACCCAGCTCCCACCGTGGCCAGACAAGCCAGGGCACTGGGCACCGCAGGCTCTGGGGAACGCGCTGGACCTGTTCCTCCCCAAACCCTCAACCCCATCCAGGGGCCAGAGCCCTGGAATCCTGCGGTGCCCTTGGCCCGGTGCCGCCTTCTCCCATCATCTCCAGGGGTTTGTAGGACTGCGGGCAGCTGGGCGGCACCGGAATTGGGGTCACCCACATTCGGGCTCCTTCGGAATCCCCAGAGCCCTCCCTCACACCCAGAACAGCTTCGCTCCTGGAATAGCTCAGTGCCTTGTGAAAAGTTTTGCATTAATTCCCTGCTCCTGGTGTTTAGGGGAAGGAGTCACAACCGATGGGGACAGCTGCTCCAACGCTGTCCCCGAGTTCTGCTCTGGAGGGCAGATGGCACCAGGACCAGGTGTGAGGGCCAGGGGTTTCACCCGGAGCCATCCCACATTGGATTCAGCCATGGGATGGGGGCTCTAAGGGGTCCCTGAGGTCTGGAGGCCACCCCACACGCTGAGGTGAAACCAGGGTGGTATCAGAGACCCTCAGTTGGTCAAGTGAGGTGGGAGGACAGGTTCTGGATAGGGCCAGGCTTTGAACTCCAAGGTCCCAGCCGGTCCCTCCTGCCTTGGGATGGAATGTCCCATGGTTGGAGGGATCAGGGCAGCAGGCTGGGCCGGGCAGGGTTGGGGTAACCCAGCCAGTATCTGAAGGGGGCTACAAAAAAGCTGGGGAGGGGCTTTTTAGGATCTCAGGGAGCAACAGGACTAGGGGGAATGGAGCAGAGCTGGAGATGGGGAGATTTAGACTGGATGCGAGGAGGAAGTTCTGCACCAGGAGAGTGGGGAGAGCCTGGAATGGGTTGCCCAGGGAGGTGGTTGGGGTCCTGTCCCTGGAGGTGTTTAAGGCCGGGATGGATGAGGCTCTGGCCACTCTGCTCTAGGGTGGGGTGTCCCTGCCCATGGCAGGGGGGGTTGGAACTGGATGATCCTGTGGTCCCTTCCAACCCTGACCAACTC
Source organism: Upupa epops (assembly GCA_013397515.1). Classification (NCBI taxonomy): domain Eukaryota; kingdom Metazoa; phylum Chordata; class Aves; order Bucerotiformes; family Upupidae; genus Upupa; species Upupa epops. Next base: position 2,351 of record VZRI01003924.1, read on the forward strand.
TGTAACTTCTTTTCAGGGAGGGTGACGGGGTACTGGANGTGGTTGGGGTCCTGTCCCTGGAGGTGTTTAAGGCCAGGCTGGATGAGGCTCTGGCCAGTCTGCTCTAGGGGGGGGTGTCCCTGCCCATGGCAGGGGGGCTGGAACTGGGTGATCCTGTGGTCCCTTCCAACCCTGACTGATTCTAGAACTTCTTCCCAGGGAGGGTGACGGGGCACTGGAGGGGGCTGCCCAGAGGGTTGTGGAGTCTCCTTCTCTGGAGACCTTTGAAGCTTGCCTGGACCTGGTCTAGGTGATCCTGCTGTGGCAGGGGGCTTGGACTGGGTAATCTTTCCAGGTCCCTTCTGACCCCTGAGGATTCCATGACCCTAGGAGGGCTGGGACTCTGCTCCTGCAGGAGAAGCAACACTGAGTCCAACAGTACCACCTCCTGGCCATGGTGAGGGCTGCGATGGTGGCGACGGTGGGATGAAGACCATGAAATGAGGCCTGTGGACTGAGCAGGACAAGGCTGGTGGCCTCGTGTGCAAGGGGAGGTGGCTCCTGAGAGCTCTGGGGCTGTGCCAAACCCACGGGATGGTACCAGGCTGCAGAGACCGAGTTCACTCGGGTTTTAGGGTGCTGGAGGTCCTTGCTGCAGGTTGAATGGGGTTGTCTTTGCACCGGTGATACCAGAAGGATGAGGAGAGTCCTGCTCACCCCTCACCTCAATGTCTGGAGATGGCAGAGGAGCCAGAGCACCTCTGGTCACTTGGTGTAGGGACCTCATGGCTCTTAGCCGCTCTTCTCTTGGGCCAGCCCTGCACCACCCATCCTGGGCACTGCACCTTGGGGTGAGGGTCATTGAGCTCTTGTGGTCACAAAGAGCCTCCTGACTCCTCAGAACCCGGCTGGGACCTGGCCATGCCACTGGGTAAGGACACCCAGCTGCTGGAACTCTGCTGTGAGAGGAATTCATCACAGCTCAGGGGTTCCCAGTGCTCCTTCTCCACTTAGAGCTTCTCTTCTTGTTCAGCTGCCTTCGAGCTGCTGACACCAAGTCCTCACACTCTCCTCTCTTCTCCCACTGCTCGCTGGGGTTTGACTCATGGCAGGGGAAGGCTTTACCTGGCACCTCGAATTCATTCCATGGTGGCAGTTGGTGCCCTTCAAAAAACCATCCTGGAGACGATGTGTTGGAGCCATCATCTCCAGACCCTGGCCTGGCCTCCTCTGTTTCTGCGTGGAGGTTTCCTTCACAGGTTGCAAATCACTGGGAAACACTCCAGCAGGAGGTCCTTCGCTTCTAGGTTTCTCCCCTGGATTTGCAGGCTCACAGGAAAATCCTGTTCCTTGAGTCAACTCCTGGACTGCATCAGCGCAAGTGGGGCCAGAGATGGAAGAAGGGGATCCTGCCCCTCTTCTATGCCCTGCTGACACCTCACCTGGAGCCCTGCAGCCCCCAACACTGGAAGGATGAGGAGCTGTTGGAGCGAGTCCAGAGGAAGCCATGGAAATGCTCAGAGAGCTGGAAGCCCCCCAAGTCTAGGGACAGGCGGAGGGCGTTGGGGCCGTTCTGTCTGGAGAGGAGAAGAGCCCGGGGGGAACTTCTAGCAACCTTCCAGGCCTTGAAAGGGGCCTCTCAGAGGGATGGGGAAGGCTGTTCCCAAGGGAGGGAAGGATAGGATGAGGGGTCCTGGTATGAAGCTGGAAAAGGGCAGAGTGAGGCTGCACAGGAGGACAAAGTTGTTGAATCTGAGGGTGGGGGATTCCTGGACCAGGCTGCCCAGAGAGGGGCTGGAGGCCCCATCCGTGGAGCCATTCAAGGTCAGGCTGGCTGGGACTCTGGGCAACCTGGTCTGGTGAGTGCTGGCCCTGCTTAGTGCAGGGGGTCAGACTGGATGCCCTTTGGAGGTCCCTTCCAACCCAACACATTTGGTGTTCTCTGTCAGAGCCACCCAGGCACTGTTTTCTCACCCAGCTCCTAGACCTAGACGAGCAACCCAGAATAAGCTTCGTGACAACTTGGCCTGGATTTAGACGTTGAAGGGGTTTGGATTAATCCTGAGAGGTTTTGGACAGCTGAGCCCATCTCAGGTACCTTCAAGGAGCTGGAGCTCAGGGTACCTGGGATAGGAAGGGAACGTTCCTTAATTCCTTAAGGTTTCCCAAGGACACCACTCCGCCTTGCTGGATCCCACCCATGGACCTACTCTGGGGCTGCAGGGAAGATCAACCCAAGGGACTCTCCTGATGGAAGGATAGGATCTTAATTCCACTGCACTGCTGACTTTCTCAGCAGCACTAATGAGCTCCAGCTATGACTCCAGCTCCTCTCCCAGTCCACTGCTCTCTCACAGGCCCATTTTAATAGCATAACTCATGGTAAGAGGGGAAAAGGAGAAGAAACCTCTCCCTTCTGCCAGTAAATCAGCTGCTTCTGTCCGTGAATCAGTTCTCACAGCATCAAACACAGGAGCAAGGAAAAAAGCTCCTGCTGCAGCCCCAGGGTGCGGATGATCTGGGCTGCAAAGAGTTCGGGAAACACAAGAGGATGAACTTAGTTGCTGTGAGCTGAGTGCACCCAACGTTTCTTATCAGCTACAGCTTGAAGGCACTGGCTGCTTAGAATCCCATATGGGGGTTTTGTTGGAAGGGACCTCAGAGATCCTCTAGTCCCAACACCCTGTCATGGGCAGCGACTCCACTCACCAGGCCAGGGTACCCAGAGCCCCATCCTGCCCAGCCTTGGGCACTGCCAGGGAGGAGGTGTCCTTCATTCCCCAGGGACACATGTGGGGTCAGAGGCCCTTTAACACAGAAAACATGGGATAAATAACAGGTAGACATTGGTGTGTGATGTGTGTGACCAGCAAGAGAAGAGCAGGGGAGGAGAAAGGGGTTCCTCAACCCCTCTGATCCTCTGGGATGGGCAGACAACCACCAGGGACAGATCATGGTTCAGGTTAGCTTAGTTGTTTCTAAGGAGCCTCAAGGATTCAAGTGAATCCTCTCACTGAAGACAGTGGAAGAACAGAAAGCAGGGAGAGTGCAGTGGGAGATGCCTCATGCAGACACTAAAGAGCCCTGGGCAAACCCTGTGAGGAATCACAGGAGGCCAAGGTGGTCCCATCATCGCTGGGGGAAACCTCCTGCTGGACTTCTATGCACCAGCTCCCACATTCAATTCAGTTGCCATTTGCATCTTCTTCATGGCCCTGGGGGACAGGGTTTCATGGGCAGAGTGGAGTCAGGTTAACTGTTGGACTGGATGATCTTGAAGGTCTCTTCCAACCTTAATGATTCTATGAGATTCTACTGTTTCCAGCAAAGGAGGAGCCCACCAAGCCCGGAGCAGAGCCCTCTGCCACAACCCAGCAGGCTCCTGCTTCCCGTGGCCGCATGGACCAGCTGTTGGCCCTGGCTGTCAAGAACAGGAACAGGCTTCCACCACAGAAGCTCAAGGCTGGGTGCAGATAAAGCCACAGCAGCTGGAGAGCTGATGCCACAACAACAGGACAGGAAGGTGACAGCTTCCCCCCCCTCCCCCCAAGTTGCTAGCCAGAGCAGAGCAGATAAGAGCCATGAATTCCTCCAGGAGTGGGTCCAGGGCTACTCTGCATGGTCCAGCTGCTGGGTGCCAAGTGCTGATATGGAAACCTCCTGCTGTGGTAGCCATCAGCTTCCTAGAGGGTTCAGCAAGCAATCCAGAGCAGGTTTGTCCCAGCAGCAGCTCTGATGGCTGTTGTTCCTTCCATTTGTGTCCCATGAGTGGCCCTGGGCAGAGCTCTCAGATGAGTCCCCGCTGTGGTTGGGGCAGAGAGGGGATTTGGTCCTGCCTAGTAAAAGTGACCCTTTCCTCCTACCTCCAGGTGGTCATCTCCAGCAGGCCAGAGGAAGAGGCAGGGTTGAAACTGTCTCTGGCAGAGGGCACAGGGCTGGACCACTCCAGCCAGGGCACTCACACAGGTCCTCCAGCATGAGGAGGTGGGTTTTCAGAGAATCACAGGAGAGTTAAGGTTGAAAGAAACCTCTGGAGCTTTCTCAGTCCATCCCTCTTCTCCAGCAGGACCACCCTGAGCAGGTTGCCCAGACAGCTATTTAATATCTCCAAGGATGAAGATCTCGCCACCTCCCCAGGCCACCCGTGCCAGTGCTCCTCACAAGTCAAAAGGTGACTCCTGAGGATCAGATGGAACCTCCTGTGTCTCAGCTGGTGCCCTGGATGCACTAAACCCCAACTGAGGAGAAGGTTGGAGGTTGCAGCTCCTCCAAGCCCTACTGGTACCAGTGTTGGCCCAGAAATGGAGCAACCAGTGTCTTTGGGGCTCACTGTAGTTGCTCAGGACATCACCCCCAATGAACAAATCTCTTCTGAACAAGAAACACTGAAGGCTGCTGCTAGAGCCATCCTTACTTTGTCCCTGTCCCCAGGCACCACTGAGAAGATACTGGCTCCATCCTCTCTGCACCCTCCCTTCAGGTACTGCAGATCTCCTCCCTTCTCCTGACTAACCAGCCCCAGCACCCCCAGCCTTCCCTCACAGGTGAGGTGCTCCAGCTCCCCCATCATCATTCATTGAACCCACTCCAGTGCATCCATGTCCCTCTTGTTCTGGAGACCCCAGAACAAGACAGTGTCCCCCAGTTGTTACCAGCGCTGAGCACAGAAGAGGGCCTGCTCCCTCCACCTGCTCTCAGTACATTGTCTACTGCAGCACAGGACCTGGTGCCTTCCATGGTCAACCCAACCTCCCCCAGGACAAGCTCCTCCTCAGCTGGTGCCCTTCCAGCACATACTGGTGCCTAGGGCTCTTGCCAGGAGCAGTGCTAACAACTTCTTGAAGGAAAGGAGCTCCCAAAACCCAAGAGAGAAGGTTGGAGGTTGACAGCAGTTTTTGGGCTCCTCCTCTAGACAGGCCAGAATACCCAGTGCTCACTCTAGCTGCTCTTGCCCGAGGGCTCAGGAGATGATGCCAACCCTCCCCCTGTGATAAAGGCTCTCCTGAACAAGAAACAGCAAGGGCTACTGCTAGGGCCACCCACCTCTGCTTGGTCTCTATCCCCAGGGCCAGCATCACCCCTGGCAATGACAAAGGTGGAGGCTGAGGTTGTGTTCCAGCTCCCAAAGGGCAGACACTGCTTAGGCAGCTCCTTCCCAGCCACCCCAGTGATTTTCTCTGAGGGGAAAAGGAGCAGCAGAAGTGCAGAGACCCTCAAGAGCTTTATTGGTCAGAAAGACAAGAGCCCTGGTCCCTTGCTGGGGACAGCAGGTGTGACCATCCCACACCAGCATGGGGACCCCAGTGAGGAGCCCTGGGGTCTGGCTCCAGGCCAGGCTGGGGGTCATGTTGTGAGCTGCTGGAAGAGGCTTCATCCCCATCACTCCCTGCCCCTCTCTCAGCAGCTCAGGACTGGGGTGGCACAGCCATGGTGACACTGCTCTCTGCACCTCCTGTGGCCACAACATTTCCACCTTCCTCCTCTTGTTCTGACAGCAGCTCTGAGAAGCTGGGAGCTCCTTGGGTTTGTTCCTCCTCAGGGCTGCAGCCCATATCTGTGGGCAGATGGACAGAGGGAACTGGGAGAAACTGGCTGAGCTCAACCTCCTTCCTCCACTGGAGGAGCACTGTGGCACCTGGTGGCCAGGTGCCAGGAGCCCATGGGGATCGGGTCTGGATCCTGGAGATCTGGATCACACCCAGACCCCAACCCTGCAGGGCAGGGGGAGCCTGGTCTGGGGCTACATCAGAGATGACCCCCAGAGATGAGGGTGGAGAGCTCTTTGGGGCACTGTACCTGGCCTGGAGCAGAGTACCACAGTGGGGACAAGCCTGGTGTTTGCTGGCACCAGGGTAGGTTGGAGCAAAGGTGGGTGAAACCACCCAGAAGCAGGAGCTGGGGGGTGACAGAATGTGTTTATGGGGTGTGTTGGGGGTGATGCTTCAGGGACCATCACCTTCCTCATCCTGAGCCTCCAGCACTTTCTTCTCTGGGGTCTGGGACAGCAGGGTCAGCCTGTTGAGGGCCAGCAGAGCTTTCCCTGTTTTCTGGGGAGAAGAAAAGGGAGCACTAAGTCCTAGCAGAGCCATCTTCACCCCCCTCATCCTCCTCCTCTTCATTCCTCCAGGTACCTGCCACTTGCGACGGGTCAGGAACTGCTTGATCCTCTCCTTGGACAGCACCTTGGTGCTGCTGCGCTGGGGCTGCTGCAGCCAGGGGTGCAGCAGTGCCTCTGCGCTGGACAGCCGGCAGCTGAGGGCACAGGGTGATAACATCATCAGAACCTCAGTTGCTGTTGTGGCCCCAGGGAGCATCCCCTCTACCAGCCACATTCAGTGTCTTCCCCTTAGCACTCCAGAACCCAAGCCAGCTCAGTACCCCACAGCCACCCGAGCTCCTACCGGGGGTCCTTCTGCAGCAGTTGGCTGATGAAGTCCTTGGCCTCCTCAGAGATCTCCGAGAAGCTCTCCTCCTCGAAGTCCCAGCAGGCAGCTGTGATGTTGCTCAGAGTCTCCATGTCATTGTCCCCCTGGAAGGGGGACTCCCCACTCAGCCTGTAAGAGGGGACACTGAGGTGTCAGTGACGGCTCAGCCACCTCCAGCCCTGACCCACTGCTCCCAGGAGGTCACTCACAGGATGTAGCAGATGACACCAACACTCCACATGTCCGTGAAGAGCCCCACAGGCTCAAAGGCAACTACTTCTGGAGCCATGAACTCAGGGGTGCCATGCAGCACCTTCACAGGGGTGTCTGGAGCTGCAGAGACAATGCAAAGGGCAGGTGTCCAGCTGGAGTCCCCTTGAGGCAGCCCAGCTCCACACCAGCACATGCTGGGAGCATAAGCCCCTGCACCCAGTTGGAGCTGCCACCCTTCAGATCCATCATGAGTCCTGATGCTCTCCTAGAGCACCTCTAGGTGCTGGGTGCCCATAAACACAAGGGTGTTGGTGGTCTCCACCTTAGAGGAAGGGCTAGGGACGCACAGGTTTCCCCAGAGCGTTCTAAGGCCACCAGGAATGGTTCTGATCTGGTGCCCAGAGGTGCAGGTAGGAGTCATCCAACCTCCCTAATGAGGTGACTGGACAAATCAAGTCCCTGTGATGGTGACAGTCCCTGCCTTGGACCCCCCATGACCCCCAGGTCTTGCTCACCCAGCTTCCGTGCCAAACCAAAGTCAACAATCTTGAGCCAGTGGCTGCTAGGGCTGACACAGACGATGTTCTCTGGTTTGAGGTCAAGATGGACAATGGACTGGCCATGCATGAACTGCAGCCCCTCCAGGATCTGCTGCATGTACTGGGTACTGCTGGGCTCTGTGTGCTCGAAGTCGTCATCCACAATGCGCTCAAAGAGCTCCCCACCTGCCACACTGTGGGGGTACAATGTGCTGGGGACCCTGCTGAGGACTACCAGCCCCATGGAGGTGAAGCCCCACCAGAGAAGCACTGAGGAACCCAGGCTCTGAGCTCTGTGAGCACCTGATCACTTCCTATGACCAGGGGCTGTCTCCATCCATCCAAGTTCCAAATCCACTCAGCACCCCACAGTGTAGGGACCCCTCCCCACATGCCCTGCTAGAGGAGGACAAGGTGCCGGGCGCCCTGCTGAGGTCTACTAACTCCAAGGAGAAGCCCTACCAATCAGAGGTCTCACTCTGGTCTGCATGTTCTACACCCATCCAGCACCCTACAGTGCAAGGAGCCCTCCCCACAGGCCACATTGGGGGACAACATGCTGGTCACCCCGTTAGGGCCTTCCAGCCCAGAGAAGCTCCATCAGGGACTCAACCTCAGTGCTCTGGGAGCATCTCACCTCCCAGTCCTCCAGGGTCTGCAGGTTCCCCACTCATCCTACATCCCATGCCAGCAGCAAACAGGATCCCTCCCCTCCTTCAACCGTCCCCCAGGCTGAACCCAGCACCATCCCTGCCAGCCCCAACTCACTACTCCATCACCATCACCAGCTCAGCAGGACCCTGGAAGGCAGCAAGACACTGCACCAGGCGTGGGTGATGCAGCAGGTTCATGAGCTCCACCTCAGCATGAGCCGCTTGCCTCTCCTTAGCCGTCCGTGTCCGAAAATATTTCCCAGCCCGGATCTTGCCGGTGGCTTTTTCCTGCAGCCGGTACACGGTCCCAAATTTTCCCCTGGGACAGAGCAAGGATGAGCGATGGAGGAGCCACCAGCAGCACCCTGCATCCCACCCAGCCATGGGCAGGTCCCTACTCACTCTCCCAGTTTCTCCAACCGTGTGAACACATCCGAAACCCTTTCCTGGCTGTTGATGACCACATTGCAGCATTCAAAGGTCTCTTCTCCTGTGAGGGATGGAGCAGGGGAGTCCAAACATGGATCCCCTCTTTCTTTGGGGTCCAGCTGCCTGCACTTCCCCTCCAGTGCAACCTGTCCACTCTATCCAGGTCCAACCACCCCACCACATGTGTGCATGGGACAGGGAACCCAGGGACGGGGGCTGCAGCCACCGGAGCTCCTGGAGCAGCCCAGCACCCTGCAGGTTGGGGTTTGGGGCAGAAGTGTTTTTGGAATCAACATTCCAAGAGAATACACAAGATGGGGTGAAGACTGGTACCAGTTTGGGGTGGTCACACCAGTGCAGGGTCCCCCACATGAAGCCTCTGCCTCCCCTAGGACCCAGTGAGGGCTCAGTAGTACCTTCTGCCTGGGACATGGTGGTGCCACAGGCTCCTCGCTGGGTGCCAGCAGGGTCAGGATGTGGCCCCAAGGCTCCGGCAGTCCTGTATTGAGGTGCTGAGACAGGGGGTACCCACAAATCTGCAGTCCCACACCTTCTTCCTGTCAGACAAGACCACCGGCACCCATCCATCTCCACCTACACCCCCAACCCAACCCACCCTGAAGTACCCAAGGGGACCCAGCAAGGGCTCCTCTGGAACGGGGACAAGCTACTTCCAGCAGCTCCTTCAGCCCCAGTCCAGGGGGCTTTCTCCCTCCCTGCCTTACATCAGCCAGGAAATCCCCAGGAAGAGCCTCTCTTGCAGGGAAAAGGACCCATTTCCTTACACACAGTCCCAACACGTGAGGCTTGGGAGGGCAGGGTGATGGCTCCCAAAGGTGCCATGCAGCAGCACCCAAACCCCACTCCAGGGGCCACAGTACTAACCTGTCACCATCCAGTCCTGCCTTGTCCCTGGCCACCAGCAGCTCCCTGAGCCTTCCCAGTCCCTGCGAAGCCACCAACAAACTGGAGGGGGTGGAATGGGGTGATGATGGGGGTCAGGAACCACTGGGTCAACACGTATGGGGTGCCCCAAAGGTGTCTCCAGGCAGAGCCAGGAGCATCCCACCTTCTCCCAGTGCAGGAATCAGCCCCAACTCTCTCCTCCCTTTCCTTCCCAGCAGCCCAGCAGGATGTTTCCGGACACAGGGGATAAACAACCACCAGCATCAACAAGCTCTCCCCACGTTACATCCAGCACCCCAGTCCAAAACCCCCCAGTTAGCACCATATAGGGGCCTGAGTCTGCAGCACAGGGTCTCAGCTTGAGAAACCCCAGTGTAGGGGGGGAGTCTGCAGAGACCTAACCCACCTCATCACTCACCAAGAGCTGAGTTCAGACCTCCTCACAGGTCCCTGTCCCCCCTGCCTCTCTGGAGTTAAATCCACTGAGCTCACCTCCACCTCCTTGCCCACCCCGAGTGGGTTCCCACAGAGATGCTGAGCACTCGCAGCTGCTCCCCGTTCCCAGCTCCACCTGCAGCCAATATCCTGCTGGAGCTGTCACTCTCTCTGAACCCCATCCCAAGCTTTGGGTTTTCCTGCAGGCTGGGATTGCAAAACCCCTCTGAGCTCTCGGCTTTGGAGCTTTTCTCCCACCGTGCCTCAGTTTCCCCTGCTTTCAATTGGGAGTAAACCACTGTGATTTTTCTCTCGCACTAACTCCAGAGCTGGGAAGGGGGCAGCAGCACTGCGAGATGACCCCACGTCCCTGTGCCCCCTCCTGCCAGGGCAGAGGGACATCATCCTGGAGCAGCAGGATGTCACTCCAGTGTTACCTGCGGTTCCAGACGGGGTCCTGCTGGTTTCTGGGGCCCTGTTAGTGCTGGCAAATGAGTGGCCACTCCCACGCTCAAAGTCCACGGCCTCTCAGAGTGTCCCCAGCACCGAGATGGTGGCACAGGAATCCCCCACAGCTCCACTGCTCATGTGGCCCTGTGACCTTGGCACAGGCAGGGTGGGAGTGTTGTGGCCAGGGGGTCCCCAGCAGCACCCTGAGGGGGAGGGACACAGCGGGTGCTCCCAGCTGGGTGATGCCGTCAGAGTGCCCAGCCCAGCTGGGTTATCGACTGCTGGGGATGCAGGGACAGGAGTAGGACACGGCAGGAACAGGCTGAGGCCACACGGGTGATGCTGGGCTGCTCCCAGTTCAGTATCCCAGGCATGGGCTGGAGGATCCCAACAGCCACTCAATGCCAGTGCTGGCCTGATCCTCATCCCAGCGATCAGCAATAAAAAGGGGCAGAAAAAGGCCAGGAAGGGAAAAAACATTTGGGGTGGGGGGCTCTGAGGAGGAGTAGCAGCACCTGCCATTCCTGAAGGGGCTCTCTGGGATCCAGGGTAAATCCCTTGGAGCCACTTTCCACCCCATGGGTGCAGAGTCACATCCAATGGACAAGCCCAGAACAGAGTCCCTGAGGATGCTGGGTGCACCTGGATGTCCCCACATGGGGAGAGGTCACCCAACTGGGAACCATCCGGACTGGGTTCTGGCCACCAGCAGACAGGGAGATGGGTTTTTTCACCCTAAATCAGGAAAAGGCTGAATTTTCAAGCTTTAAACCCCATTTCCCCTCTATCCCAGGTACTGGAACATCCCCAGGAGGTGAAAATCAGTAGTGGGAGACCAGAGAAGGTTTTTAAGGACTGAGGGTACAGGGAGATCCTCTGGGATCCAGCAGATCCTATAAGATTTCCAGTCTTCAAACCGGCCCTCCTTACTGCTGGCACTTAATGATCACCAAACCCGAGGCCCCTCTGGCTGTGGTCTGGGAAGGTTCCTATGCAGAATGTCCAGCAGTGCATTACAGCCTCTCCTCATGCCCTATAAAACTAATTAATCCATGAAATCAGGGAATTAATGAATTACCCATCAGCACTCCCAGCCAGGGATCTGTGAGATCCCTCTCCAGTTGTCTCCATCTGCCCCAAGGAGCCCCCAGCAAAGCCAAGATGGCATTTCCAGGTGAGACCCCCTCCATCCTCCTCCTAAGGGTGACCCACCAGACCCCTCCTTGACCACCACAGGTAGCTCACTCCCCCCCATCTTTGTGTGGAGTGAGGGGCAGATGGAGGTGCCTCGGGTTTTCTGTAGGTTCTACAATAAACAGTGCTCGGGGCACCTTGATGCTGGGTGACAGCACAGCTTGGGGGAATGGGGTCACCTCGATGGGCCCATCCAGGTGTCTGTCTGTCTGACCCTGCTCCCACAGTGTCTGTGGGATAGGTAAATGACCCTCGAAGCAGACGCAGTCCCCCATCATCTGGGGACCCAGTGCTCAGGGTGTGCAGGTAGGTGATGTGGGGACATGGGGGACATAAGGACAGGGGGGATGCAGAGGACTTGGGGGATCCAGGGAACATGGGAGCACCTGGAGGCACCTGGAGGCATCTGGTGGATGTGGGGACATGGGAGGCACAGGGAACATGGGGGACACCATGGCCACGGGGATATGAGCTGCACAGGAGACCTGGGGGCACGTGGGGTACGTGAGGTGCACAGGGAACGAGGGACATAGGGGGCACGAGGATTATGGGGTGCACAGGGCACATGTGGTCACAGGGGGCACACGGAGATACGGGGTGCTCAGAGGGTACTTCCGAGGACACAGAGGGACTGGGGACACTGGGGGTGTGGGCCACGGGAGTCCCAATGCTCTACAGAGGTCACGGGGACGCGGAGGCCGCGGGAGGGGGAACCCCGGACACGGCGGGGGCAGGGAGGGGGGCGCTGCCGGGGGGCGCGGCCGGCAGCACACGCACAGTGGGCGGGGCCACTGGCAGTGGGCGGGGTCCGGACGTTGCGTGACGCGGTGGGCGGCACCGAAGCAGTGATTGGCCCGGTGGGCGGGGTCTCTGCTGGAGGTGAGCGGGGCCAGGCAGTAGCTCACATGGCCGGTTCTGGCGCCCCCCTGCGGTCATGGCGGGTGCGTGCAGCCTTGAACTGGGAGAGAGGAGCACGGGGAGGTGGGTGCGGGGTGCTGGGACTGCAGGGAGATGGGTGTGGGGAGCTGGCTACTGGGAGCACTGGAAGGTGGATCTGGGGAGGACTGGGAGCTGGGAGATAGGTGCGGTCGGATGGATGCTGGGAGTGCTGGGTGTTAGGAATGGAGTGATGAGAAGATGAGTGCTGGGAGCACAGCAGCACTGGGGACTGGAGTGCTGGATGCTGTAGGGCTGGTTACTGGACCTGAGTGCTAGGGTGGTGGGTGCTGTCTGCCATCACTGGGTGGCTGTGGATGAGAAAGCTGTGCTGGTGCTGGGGTTGTTTCACATCAGTTTCAGCCTGTAGAGAGAAGCAGAATATGGCACAGGGTGACAGCAGGGTCACAGGTTGAGCTCTGGGTGCCCTGAGGACAGCACTAGAGGCATCCAAGGGCTCCCAGGGATCCCCTGACAGCCATGGGCGGGCAGGAAGAGCAGGCAGGGCTGTGTGTCTATCAGCCTACAGCAGCCATTTGGCCATGCCAATGCCCCAGTCTGGGAAACAGGTCTGGGTTCAGGGGGTTGCGAAGGCTGTTGGCAGCCCTTGGTGCCAGCATTGGGCAGCTTTACCCAACCCTGCTCTGGCTGCCACAGAGTGTTCAGGCTCAGGCCAGTCTCAACAAGCAGTTCCCTGCCCTGGCCAACCCAGCAGCCACCCTGCTTCATCCTGGGGCTGCAGCATGATAATCCCCACTCCAACTGCAACTCCAGACCCAAAACTGCTCTGACAGGATATTCCCCAGTTTAAATCCAGCCTGAGGCACTTCTTCCCCACTCCAAACCCTGCCTGGAGGCCAAGGCCAAACCCAGCCAGGTCTGTGAGCCCATGGCAGGCAAGTTCTGTGGAATCACAGTTGTACAAACATTCAGTGGCCCCAAAATAGCCCTGAGAGGTGGGAAAATGGAGCTGGCGTCCAGGCTTCAGGGTGCTACAAGGGTGGCAGAGAGGGTGATGGCAGCACCCAGACCCAGCTGGTTGTGCTCAGCTGAACCCCCCAACATGTGGAGGAGGCTAAAGCAGCTGGAAAACACCCAAATACACTGCAAAAAACGCCAATCTGGAGCTATAAACCACAAAAGCCCTCTGGCACCAGCAGCTGAGGGAGCTGTGCAGGGTCAGTTATCAAATCCTCCAGCTCCTCCAGGCAGCCTCAAACTCCCCCAGCACCTCCACGACCTTAAACTAGTTCCTCCAGCCAGGTGAAAGTGAAGCAGCTCAGGGATGGGTCTGGCGGTGCTTTTGGGGTGCTCAGAGCACCTCGGGGAGTAGAACTGACTCAGAATCCTTTGGGCAACCATGGAGGGGAGTGGCAAGAGAAAAAAATCGCTGTTACTGCTGCTGATAACTAGGTCCTGTGGGTGCTGGCCGAGTCGCACAGGACAGATAAGTTCAGCAGGGCGGTGGGGTTATCTGCTCGACAGGCTGGTCCACAAACCCTCTGTGTCCCCACCTGCTGCTGTGAGTCAGGGTGAGGGAAGGGCAGCAGTGGGGTACAGGGGATCCCAGGGCAACAACAGGCACAAGTGAGGGGCTCTGCCCCTCTGATGGCACAAAATGCTGGCAAACAGATGTGTGGAGAGTGAAACACTGTGTTCACGGGTTGGGGATTGTCCTGGTCTTCAGCTGAGAGCGTTGTAGCTACCAAAATCTCCCTCCTGGCAGTAGAAAACCCCCAGGAAAAGGGAGTAATCTGGTTTGTAGGGTGAGCACAGTGGGTACTGAGGGGGTGCAAGGAGCAACGACCGTGTTTGAGGAGCAACCCAGGGACTGCAGCTCTGCTTCCTCCCACCGTCTCCTAGACAGGGAGTGAAGAGGGACTAAACCCCCCTGGAGGAGGCAAAGGGCTGCATCGGGGCCCCTCCGGCTCGCTGGCACCGTGTCAGCCATTGGTGTTATGGGAATTTAAGTTCCAATCAACTTCCGGAACACTCCAATAGCACACAGCAAATTTTATTCAAATTCAAAGCAAGCGGCAGTAACCAAAACAGCGCTGGGCTACCGGCAAAGCTTCTGCTCCACCAAGGGCACGCAGTCAACTCCCCTCTGTGGCTTCTTTTTATAGTCCCTTATGGCCACGTATTCTTCCGCTGTACTCTGCGTCTGCGCGGAGTGTTGCTAGGGGGCCCCTCTCTGCCTCCTGGTAGTTGGGGGTGATGAAGGCTTATGCTCATCTCCAAACTCTGAGAGCCGGGGGTGAACTCACAAACTCATCAATCCATTTGTCACGTTTACTTAGCCCGATGCTGGCAGTCACAATTTCTGCTGAACACAGGTTAAGCAGTTTCCCAATTCTCATTCCCTTTTCCCAAGAGTAAATGAACAAACATACCCATCCCTATCACAGTCCCCCCCCCCCTTTTTCTAGTCTCCATTTTGTTCATTGAATCGTTGCAATTCTTGTTGGCTGAGAACTAGCGTTTCCTCTAATCTTGGTTCACTATTCAGGGCTTCATATTTAGCTCTACTAAGCATCAAATGGGCAGCTTTCAACCTGCTTTTCACAACCTCTAGTACCTCGTCCAATATACAGGGACCAAAGGTTAGGCCTAAAATTAGCAGAATCAGTGGTCTGGCTATTGTGGATAACAGAGTAGTTAACCACGGTGATCGATTAAACCAGGATTCATACCAGCTTTGTTGTGGTCCCACTCTCGTTTTCTCTTCTCCAGGCCTTCTCATTTTGTCATTGTGTCTCTCATCATCCCAGGATGATCACAGCATTCCTCCCTGAGGGCTACACACAGTCCCCCTCGTAAAAATAGCAAATCAGCCTCTTCGGTTCTGCAGTAGCACCTCAGACAATGATCTCACCAATTTTTCTAAAGCAGTTACAGACTGCTCAATTGTGGTTAAGTCCTCGTCTGCCGCTACGCTCAGAGAGTTGAATTCCCTGGATTGTTTTATTAAGGAGGCTACTCCAGTCCCAGCTCCTGTACCTCCCACCATCAGTAATGTGGCTAGGATAATCGCAGTAAAGGGGTCCCTTTTGATTAGGTGGTGGTCCTGAGTAATGTGTGATTCATCTCTCTGTTGGGGACTTGGTAATGCTCAGGGAATAATTTCTCAGCCTTGTCATGTTTTCATATCCCACGGGAGTTAGCAGGTCTTCCCCTATTACTAAATTCCATCCTATTGGCTCCGGATCATGGGGAATGGCTTCCTTTTTGATTAAAATGTGTCCTCCCCTATCAGTTCCTGGTTCCCAGAATCTCATTCCCCACATTTTTCCCATTAGCCAGCCTGGATCCTCGGGGTTGGTCACATTCAGGAATAACCACTGACATCTGGGGTTCCTAATGAACCAAAACCCCCCTGTATTGGTTCTAACCGGGGGTGTACAACTAGGGGGTCCCCATCCTGTGGAAAGGTATTCATCTTGGTTCCCAGGAGTCCAGTCGGATGCTATGGTTTCACAACCCCAATAGGCACAAAAATAGCGACCCAGCAAATCGCAATATTCTTTTCCGGGGTTAGAGCTGGGACAGAGGTAATATCCCAACAGATTTTGATGACCTCCACAATATTCTCTGGGCACTAATTGACACAGAGTAGCATTAAAGCTGAGTGCTCCTGGTACAACCCATTCTTGGATAACCCTTTGATTGTCCCATTGTATTAGACTCCACTTAAATGGTTGGTGGTTATCACCTTTGGTTGCAGTGAGGACAGTAAGGAATATGACTGTGGTTAAAGTGTGCCGAGGAGGGTAGCCATCCCATTTTTTATTAGAGTGTGATGTTGGTTGTTGGGTGTGTAGGATGCCAGCAGGGGTGTCGGATTTTAGAGGGGTCCCTCTATGAATGCCCTCTGTTTGGGTCTTACAATTCACACGATTACCAAGCCTGGGACAATTCAGCCAGCATGTTTTTGCAGTCCCAGCTGCGGGACTGTGTTCTCCACAGTACTTTACCCCTCCACCACTCCCATCGGTTCGGTTGCTTCGAGTCATGGGGGAACCATCTTCTCAGCAGCAAGGATATTCTTCAGGAGGTTCGATGCTGCCCTTGGAGACCTGTCTCTGTTTAAGGACCACCCAGTTCTTATCTTTAATAAGGGATGAATCACACCGGATCCCCTTCAAGGTTTTCCAACAGACCCCTGTTACTATTTCCACCACAAATGGGACAGGTTCGTTTGAATGATAGCAATAATTTTCAGGCTGAATTCCTTTTGAGTATATTTCCCAACATTTTTTAGAGTTTTCTTGTATTTCCCTTAATGATACCTTAAGCTTTAGGGTAAAACTCAGTGATCTCCCTTTCTAATTTTCAGCAATCAGTGCATACCCCCCTGGGTGGTATTCGCCATTGACAACAGGTCCACCACCATTCTCGGCACACTTCACAAATGAAGCACACAAGTGGATAACAATTACAATCATAATTTCCACACTGAATCCTGATGTCCTCGGTGCTGATGCAACCGGTCCCTGTTAGTTCCCCAAAGTTGCTCATGTGCACCGCGGTGACCCAAGTGTCCATTTAGGTCTTCTTAAGCATGACTCGCAGGTGCCCAGGAGTGCTGGTCACCTGCCAAGAAGGGTCCTGTATGGGTCCCTTAACACAGCTGGCATGCATCCATCCCTTTTCCACAGTCTGGATGGCTGTTTCTGTGGTAAAAAGAACAACGTAGGGTCCTTCTCATCGAGGGGTTAGGGTGGACTCTTTCCATGATTTAATCAAGACTTTGTCTCCAGGTTTCATCTTGTGTGTCGAGGTGTTCAGTGGAGGTCTTTGTACCACCAATCCTTGGGACTGCAGTTCTTCTGTTCGGGCCATCAATTGTACTAAATAGGGCTTTAGTTTGAATTCCTCTAATTGAGGGTGATGTAGGAGCACCTCCAGATCATAAGGCATTCCATATAACATCTCAAAAGGTGATATCCCTACATCTGTCCGGGGTTGTGTCCGGATGTTTAACAATGCTAGGGGGAGACACTTAACCCACGACATTTTGGTTTCCAATATGAGTTTTGTGAGCTGTTCCTTTATTTCCCCATTCATGCGCTCAACCTTTCCCGAACTCTGGGGATGTCAGGGAGTATGGTATTGCCACTGCGTGCCCAGGGCAGCCAGGGTTTCTTTTGCTACTCTGGACACAAAATGTGGGCCCCTGTCTGAATCTATTGCTTCAATTATCCCGTATCTTAGTACTATTTCTTCCAGTAATATTTTCGTTACTGTGTGGGCTGTGGCACGGGTTATTGGAAAGGCCTCTACGAAATGGATCAAGTGGTCCATGATGACCAATATATATTTGTATCTCCCCACCTGAGGCAATTCAGTAAAGTCTATTTGTATCCTCGCAAATGGTCTATGAGCTAATTCCCTACCCCCTTTTATCTGTTTTCTGAACTGATGCTTATTGACTCTTTGACAGGTGGGGCATCCTTCCACTATTCTTTTGGCTATATCATAGATCCCAATGCACATAGACTTAGTGCAAATTGGTCCACCAATGCTTGAGGACCCCAGTGAGTCTTCCCGTGAAACTGCTGCATTACCCTCAAGGCTAAGGATTTTGGGAGGACCTTTCAACCATCTGGGAGTTCCCACTGCTCGTTAGGTCTCTGCTTGATTCCCATTTGGTCCAATTTTGCCTTTTCCTGTGTCGTGAAGCACAGAATCTGGTGGGTCTCTCCGTGGTGGTGACACCAATTACGTCCACTCTTGTCACACACGCATTCAATGCAGTCCCTCCCAAAATCCTCCCAACACCCATAGCATGGGAATTCCCCTAGGTCCTTCCACAGGTACCACATTGTTTCCTCAGTTCCATTGGATCATCTGAATGTAGTGTCATTAGGGCTGCTCTCTTAGCCTCCTGATCAGCGAGGTTGTTCCCCCTTACTGGGGGATTTAATCCGCCCTGGTGTCCCCTTAGATGTACTACTGCAATTATATTAGGTCCTCGTATGGCTTCCAGAATTTGTAGTATCAGTTCTTGATGAATTAAATCCCTCCCCTGTGAATTTATCAAGCCCCTTCTCTTCCCATATTTTCCCAAAGGTATGCACCACCCCAGAGGCGTATTTAGATTCTGTATATATAGTCCCTTTAAGCAACTGCAAAGCTTTCTAAACAGCATAAAGCTCACATGCCTGAGCCGACCACCTAGGGCTCAGGGACATCAACTCTATTACTGTGAAAGTTTTTCCATCAACCATGGCATAACCTGACTTCCTTTTTCCCCTCAATCACCCTGGACAACCCATCTACTAACAGTTTCTCCCCTTCTCCCAATTCTTCTTCTAAGTCAGGTCATATCTTGGTCTGTTCCTCTATATTACGGAGGCAGTCGTGTGTGATCGCCTCCCTCAGCTCCCCATACAGGAATTACAAAACCCTGCCCAAAGATGTGGTTTCCAGGATCAGCTGGGGAGAAGCAATGAGGATTCCTTCATATTTCACTAATCCAGCATCAGTTATCCATTTTTCCGCTTTTTGTTGTAATACCCCTCCGATATTGTGTGGTGATAACACTCGTAGCTTGCTGCCCAAAGTTATTTTATGTGCTTCTTCAACCAATAGGGCAGCGGCTACTATTCCTTGTAAGCATGTAGGCCAACCTCTGCTCACAGGATCTAATAATTCTGAAAGGTATGCTACTGGCTTCTTTTTCTCTGCCCACTCCTGGGCCAGAACCCCAAATGCAGTTCCCTCATCTACATTGACAAACAGGTAAGACGGTCGTTTTAAGTCAGTGAATGCACCTGTACTGAGCCAACCTAAATCAGCTTTGAGTTTCTCTAATTGCTCATCATCTTCTTTGGTCCACTTTAGTAGTCCATCCTTTGCTGTTTTGTTATATAGAAATTATACCTTCCTACTATACCCCTCAATCCATTGTCTACAGTACCCAAATAGTCTTAGTAATTGTCAGACTTGTCTTTTAGTTTTTGAGGCCAGAAGGGACAGGATTCCGTTGACTCTTCCCGGATCCAATTTCTTAGTTCCCTTACTCAACTTATGTCCCAAATACTTTACCTCCTCTTCCACAAACTGTAATTTGGATTTGGACATCTTTAATCCTTGTAGGCTCAGAAAATTCAATAATTTAATACTCTCTTCCCGCACAGAGGTCTCGTCCTCCCCTGCCACCAGGAGATCATCAACGACTAGAGTAGCCTGATCTCCTATTTTGTATCCCTGTAAAATTTGTTCTAAAGCCTGCCCAAACAAATTAGGGGATTCGGTGAATCCTTGGGGCAAAACAGTCCATCAGAGTTGGGTCTTTCTATGGGTATCGGGTCTTCCCACTCGAACGCAAAATAATCTCTGCATTCCTCTTTGAGAGGGCATGCCCAGAAGGCATCCTTTAAATCTATCACACTGTACCACTGATCACTCAGGCCTAGTTGACTCAAGAGAGCGTGTGGGTTAGCAACCACAGGAAATCTGGTGACAGTTCTCTTATTGATTTCCCTTAAGTTGTGAACCAGTCTGTATTTGCCATCTGCCTTTTTAACTGGAAAAAATGGGTGTATTAAAAGGGGCCATACAGGGCTCTAATAAATCCTTGTTTTATTAGCCTCTGTATTTCCAGTTTTAGCCCTTGCCTTCCCTCTTGAGATATAGATTATTGCTTGATCCTCACTAGTATCTCTGGATTCCTAATGGTTCCTATTCCATAAAAGGCTTGATGTCCAGTTTCCCTACCGTATCCAGTGTATACCACACTTCAGGGTTTATTTTAGCCTCATCCTCAACTCGTAAAGGACAGAATTTAACCTTAAGTTCATGTTCAGTAGCTTCCAAACGGATCCCTAATTCAGTCATCAGATCTCTTCCTAATAAGTTATAGACCGCTTCAGGCACTAATAGTAATGACCCCATTCCCAATTTAGAATCTGTTTCAAAGAGAACATTTTTAATTACAGCTACACCAAATGGCTCCCCTTTTGCACCAATTACTTGCACTTTTCCTGAAGAGATCTTACATCCTGGAGGTAAAGTTTGAACAGTCGATCGTTCCACTCCTGAGTCGACTAGGAACTCTACCTCCTGTTGCCAAGGACACACTTTTAATTCCATCAAAGGCTCAGTTCTTTCTCGAGTCTCCAGCAAATAGAGCCCCTGACACCCCTAGTCCTCCTTAAACATCCTCTCATCCATTATTCTCTTTCTGCAATTTTTCTTGGTATGGCCTTCCTCATCACAATAGTAACTATTTCCTTTCTCCCCCTCCCTCGGTTGAACCTCTCAGTCTGAATCACCTTACGCTGTCCAATTTCTTTCTAATGTCTACCCATGCCTTTGCCACAAACTGTGTTTCAGCAGCGCCTGGCCCACTGGTGTGTTAGTTAGGGTCCAACCCAGAATATTGCTGCAAATCTTTCCTTAGCCTCTCTAACCACTCTGTAGGGGACTCATCCTTCCTCTGGTGTTCACTGAAAGCTTTATTTATGTTCTGCCCCCTCAGGACAGACTTTCTTATACCCTGTACTATTATTGCTCTCAGGTCCCACATGTGACCCCAATCCTGTTCATTTTGGTTGTTCAATTAGGTCTCTGAAGGGGTCATTTTATGTCTGCAGCAGGACCCTGTTGATCCCAAATTCTCATTCCTGCTCTCCTAATCATGTCCTGTTCTTCTGCGGTGAATACAATAGACATGATGGCTTTTAACTCATCCCAAGTGTAGATGTTAGGTCCCAGCAACTGATCTACTCATTCCGCAACCCCAAAGGGATCCTCTAGCAGATGTCCCATCTCCTCCTTAAACTCCCTAACGTCTCCCGAGTTAAGGGGCACAGAACCATAACCCATCCCTGGTTGAGGTCCGCCCACTGCAACCTCCCTCAAGGGGTACAGATTACTATCCTCCTGCCTTGTTTGACTCCGAGTTATTCCCCTCCGAGAAGAGGAGAGCCTGGAGGATAACCTGAATCCCCCGGATGTTCTGGTGCGGTTGGGGGGGCTGCCAGTTCATAAGGAGGAGGAGAAATGAGTCCTCGCCGCGTTCTCTTTACGCTCCCCCCTTTTTCTGTTAGTGGGTATGAACTCACTCGGGGGTCTGATCCTGTCCCTAAACGTGCGTACTCGCTCTCCTCCAAACTAAAGGGTTCCTTTGAGTTAACATAAACGTTAAGGGCTTGACAAATCCAGCCCTCAAAGGACCCGAAAACGGGCCGGTAAAGATGGTCACCCTGTATTTGCTTGGCCCCCCCATACCTCCATACAATAGTGGAGCACTTTTACTTCTTCCTTAGAGGGGTGACTTTCCCAATTCTTAATCATTAAACCTAGCGGACTTTCCGGTGGTACGTGGGGGTACCTCACCCGGGGCCCCACTACACCCATGGGATCAGACGGCTTGCTTTTCCTCTGTCCCATCTTCCGGAGTGCCTTCACACACGCACACTCTCTTCAACCCCTTTTCGTGCCCCGGCCCCTCGCGGGATATGGGAACCGCACTACCGAGGGATCCGCACTCGCCTCGTCCCGCTGGACGTCTCACAGCACCCTACTCCAGGAATCCCAACCTCAACCGAACAGTAAAACCGGCCTATACTCACGCGTCCGCCACGCGTCTTCGTTCGGAACCTCGGGCACCAAGATTAAGGGGTTACCGGTGTTCTTTTGCCCACTGCCGATAGTTTAGGTACGTCGGCAGCGGGTGCGGTGGGGGAAATACCCAGGCGGGGGCCGCTCAGAAGCGGGGCGCCTCCCCCGTCCGGCACTCCACTCCGGAGAGCCACTCTCCGAGTCACGGCACCAAATCTGTTATGGGAATTTAAGTTCCAATAAACTTCCGGAACACTCCAATAGCACAAAGCAAATTTTATTCAAATTCAAAGCAAGCGGCAGTAAGCAAAACAGCGCTGGGCTACCGGCAAAGCTGCTGCTCCACCAAGGGCACGCAGTCAACTCCCCTCTGTGGCTTCTTTTTATAGTCCCTTATGGCCACGTATTCTTCCGCTGTACTCTGCGTCTGCGCGGAGTGTTGCTAGGGGGCTCCTCTCTGCCTCCTGGTAGTTGGGGGTGATGAAGGCTTATGCTCATCTCCAAACTCTGAGAGCCGGGGGTGAACTCACAAACTCATCAATCCATTTGTCACGTTTACTTAGCCCGATGCTGGCAGTCACAATTTCTGCTGAACATAGGTTGAGCAGTTTCCCAATTCTCATTCCCTTTTCCCAAGAGTAAATGAACAAACATACACATCCCTATCACAATTGCCACCATCACAGGGCAAGTCTGGACCTCTTGCTGGCTGTCAGCCCTGCCTGTGCCTCCCGGCATGGTCTGGCACTGCTGCCCCGGCACAGTGCCCAGCAGGGACCCACACAGTTCAGAGGAGGCTGGGGCACCTGCTCCCACACTGTGGGTGACACGGGGAGGTATCCCCTCCAGGGACTGGCACCAGTAGCACCAGACCCCCACTGCCGCCACTATCCCAGCACTGGGAATGCCGGGAGTAGAGGTGGATCTGTCCCCCTTCCCAGCCAAACGCCAACATTTTTTATACCCTTTCCATTCAGGAAGAGCCTGGCCATTGGCAGCAGCAGCCTCAAAATGTTCAGCACAATTAACCCCTCTCGTTAAAAACATAAAAACGGTGAGGGGACAGAAGTTGGGATTCGCGCACTTACCAGCACAGAAAAAGTTCCTCTTTCTTCTTTAACAACAAAACGTGAGTCACAAAGCAGCTGCTCACGCCGATTCCCTACACCATTCTCTTCCAAAATCAAGGAGGGACTAGCCTGGTCCCAGCCCATCCCACACCTACCCTGCAGAATGGAAGGTCCATCGGGTCTCCTTTCGAATGAGGAGCCTTATTTTTGCCCTTTTCTCAATTTATTGCTTATTTTTGCCTTTTAGGTGGCCTAATCCCCCAAATCCACACCCCCACGCACCCACAGCCTGACTCACACACACACACACACAGTCTGTAACAGCCAGGACTCAGCCATCTAGGCTGCCTGCGAGGGGCCTCCTCCGGGAACAACCCGAGGGAGAGGTCTGGAAAAGCCCCTCGAGTTCCCATTTTGGGTGGCTCTACTCCATGGGATCCAAGATGGAGCCGACGGGAGGAGAAGGAGGGGGAGGAAGAAGCAAAACTGGAACCCGGCAGAGGAAGTTTGGGGACAGAGTCAGCTCTCACCCTGCTGAGGGAGCTGCGATCAGGAGGGATGTGGCTACTAACTGAGATCCTGGCTGTTAACTGGCATCATGGCGGCTAAGTGGGATCCGAGGGTGCTCATCGCCCTAAGGGAGCGGTCTGGGGTCAGAGCCGAAACAGGCTGAAGCCACAGACGATTGAAACACAAGGCCGGGCCCAAAACCGGGCAACCCGCTGAGAATGCGGGGCCGGGTCCTCCTTTGGAGCACGGATCGGCCCCGGAACCTCCGCGATGAAGCAAGGACTCGCCCCACCCCCTTTCCCGATTCCAAATCCGTCCCGGGCCCGCATCTCAGCCCCAACAGTATCCCCAGAGCCCCACGGTCAGCGAAGCCCCGCCCCGCCGCTGCGAAGGTCTGGGTCCCAGATCTCCCGCGGCGAGGCCAGGCTGGGGTCAGCAGCAGCGCGGATCGGGACCGGTCCCGGTTCCCTTCGCCACCGGGCGGTCCTGTCCATCACTGTGGCCCCGCGGCACCATGGGAGAGCGAGT
>VZRI01003924.1:45500-73772 GCA_013397515.1 Upupa epops
CATCGCCAGGGCAGTGTCAAGCTCGGGGTGTCCCTGCTGGCCCCACACCCACTGTTTCCCAGCCCCCATCTCCACCTGGAGCTGGGACCAGGCTGCTGGACAGAGCCCAGACCATGAAAGGGAGGAAATACCCGTTCTGTGGAGAAAGGACGGAAAAGTCTCAGCCCCGTGTGAGCTCGGGTGTGGGCCCTGGGTCTCCCGGGGCCACCCTGTCTGAGCTCTGTCAGCATCATCCTGGTGCTTCCCACATGGGATTTGGGCAATTGGACACACAGAACCCCAGTGCTGATAGCCCATCCCATCTCATCCCACTGCATCCTCCTCTCTTGTCCATTCCATCCCATCCCATCCCATCCCATCCCATCCCATCCCCTCCCACCCCCTCCCCTCCCATCCNCCATCCTATGAGATGTGGAAGTGTCCACATACAGATGTGCATCCTCACCCAGTACGCCCAGTACCCCCTCAGAGCCTCCAGTATGTCCCAGTAGCCTCCAGTACCCTCCACTGGTTGTTTCTTGCAGGCTTGACAGAGGATGAGGATGTCCAGCGGCTGCTCCAGGGGTCCCTGCTGCGGAAGATCAAATCCCAGAGGGTCCCCAGGGAGCGGCTGTTCCGCCTGCAGGAGGATGGGGTCACCGTGTGCTTTGAGGGGCGATTCCGGGGGGCTCGGTCCCCCCACAGCTGTGAGTGCCAGTGGGGATACTGACCCCTGGGGGCTCTGGGACCCTGGGCCACATTCTGCCCAGCCTGGAACTGCAGGGAGGGGCTGAGACCTGGAACCCCCCTGTGGGGACCAGAGGATGAACAGGGACCCCAGTCACCAGACCTCTACTTGTACCTCCTCCGGTGACAGAGGTCCCAATCCAGGACCCAGATCTCAGTCCAGGACCTGGACCCCCACCTGGACCCTCATGCAGGAGAAAACACCCAGACCCCAATCCAGCACCCAGAAGCATCCTAGATCTCAGCCCAAGACCCCCACAGGGACCCAGGACCCAGACCCCAATGGGTGACCCTCATGTCCATCCCGGATCCCAAACTCTGACACCAGATATTGGACCCCAGCCCAGAATAAGGAGCCACAACCCAGGGCCTGGACCCCAACCCAGTGCACCCAGTGCCTCCCATTCCATCCATCCCAGTGTCCCCCAGAACCACGCCCTTCCTCAGCACCCTAGGGACCAGCGTGAGGCCCGCAGTCTGGATTCTGTCTCCACTTCCTGGCTTCACCCTCTTGTCTGGGACCGGTGCCCAGAGCTCCATCCCCTACTGGTGCCCCAGCAGCCACCGCTCCCGTCTCGCCTGGGATTAGTGGGTTAAGCCAGGCTGGGACACCAACAGTCCAGTCCCAGCCCCATGAGGGGACACACGGTGCATCCCTCAGAGCCAGGGAGTCCCACAGGATGCCCATGGGTGGGGTGGAAGCACCCAGGTGCCACCCACATCGTGTGTCCCCCCACAGTCTCGGTGCTGCACATCGAGGGGGTGCGTGAGGGACACCAGTCAGAGGGGCTGCGCAGGTTCGGTGCTGCCTTCCCCCCCCGGCACTGCTTCACCATCGTCCTCAAGGGACACCGCAAGAACCTCGACCTGGCTGCCCGCAGCGAGGAGGATGCTCGGCACTGGGTGCAGGGTCTCACCAAGCTGGTGGGGCGGCTCCAAGCCATGAGCCAACCGGAGAAGCTGGACCAGTATCCTGCAATGGAGCTCTGGGGATGGGATGGGGACGGCTGTGAGGTGATGCTGGGTGGTTTCCTTCATAGAATCATGGAATTGCAGGGGTTGGCAGGGACCTCTGGGCATCATCCAGCCCAACCCCCTGCCAGAGCAGGNAGGATCTCACTGGGGCAGAGCAGAGCAGCAGGAGAACCACTCTAGACCTACGAACCACCCTCCTTCTAGTCCCCCCGAGGAGCCCACTGGCTGCCTTGGCCTCAAGGGCCCATTGCTGGCTCCTGGTCAGCCCTCCCTCCACCAGTACCCCCAGTTCCCTTTCCCCTGCACGGCTCTCCAGCAGGTCAGTCTCCACACTGCACTGGTCTGTGGGGTTGTCCTTTCCTAACGCTGGTGTAGCTGGATCCATGGGGTCCTGCAGCGCGCAGACAGGAACAAGGATGACAAGATGTCCTTCCAGGAGGTGAAGACCATGCTGAGGATGATCAACATTGACATGGATGACTCGTACGCCTACAGCCTCTTCAAGGTGCCCATCCTGGCACCCACTGCCACAGAGCCATTGGGGTTAGAAGAGACCTCTAAGGTCACCCTGTCCCCCAGTGCTGTCACCGGGAGGGGCTTGTGGCTCCTCCTCTGCCTTCCTGACTGCAGAGAACTGTCCAACTCATCACATCCCAAGTCGTCCAGCACCACCAGCCGTTGCGTCCTCCCCCCAGCGGTTGGGTGGATCAGGAGCCAGAGCTCAGGGGACAGTGGCCACCACTCCTGTTTCACGTGGGATTAGTGGGTTAAGCAGGGCTGTAACACCCACAGACCAGTCCCAGTCCCGTGAGGGGCCAACAAAAGGGGGGCCCCCACAGTCAGGGGGACCCATGGGATGCTCTTTGTTGGGGGAAACACCCAGGGGCCACCTCCATCGCATGTCCCTGCCGACTTGGTGCTGCACCCTGAGGGCGTGAAAGAGGGACAGCCCTGTGACCCTCCCCGTGATGGGTGGGGTAGACCGACCTTCCCCCATCCTGCTCTGTGGTCCCCAAGGTGTGACATTTCCCCTCATGGGGTGCTGTCCCCATAGGCACCTCCCACCACCCCTTCCCGCCTGAGGAAACTGAGTCACAGCTCCACTGTCCCAGCCTGGAGGGTCAGAGGGCTCTGGGTGGTGGCACGGAGGGGTCACCCCAACCCCAAGCCCTCATCCCAGCCGCCGAGCCGCCCAAACTCATCTCACACAATGCCAACCCCAAGGGGCAGTGGGACTAAGCAGGGGGCGGCTGATACCCTGTCCCCAAGGGCAGGGGACGGTCCCTGAGTTTGGGCTGTGATGCCAGCAGGAGTGTGACCGCTCGGGCAACAAGCGGCTGGAGGGCCAGGAGCTGGAGGAGTTCTGCTGGCGGCTGCTGCGGCGCCCGGAGCTGGAGGAGCTCTTTGCCCGATACTCGGGTGAGGACCTGGTGTTGTCGGCTGAGGAGCTGCGGGATTTCCTGCGGGAGCAGGGCGAGGACAGCAGCCTGCACCAGGCCAGGGCCATCATCCGCAGCCACGAGCTCAACGAGAAGGGTAGGGCTGGGTATGGGCAGCACCCTCTGTCAGGTGGGGGGCTGGCATGGGTCAGGGGAGAGCAGGGATGGGGAGGGGATGAGGGTCTGCTTGGTGGTGTCACACCGCCCTCCCCACCCTGGCTGGTACTGGGTCCTTGGAGGGAGCTGGGGCTGTTCAGCCTGGAGAAGAGGAGGCTGAGGGGAGACCTCACTGCTCTCTACAGCTCCCTGAAGGGAGGGTGCAGTGAGGGAGGGGTTGGCCTCTTCTTTGTAGCGGTAGGAGCAGAGGCACTGGGGTCAGGGGGTGCCAGGGGAGGGTCAGGCTGGATCTTAGGAAAAACTTCTGCCCAGAAAGAGTGGGGAGCCCTTGGCACAGGCTGCCCAGGGAGGGGGTGGAGGCAGCGTCCCTGGAGGGGTTCAACAACCGGGCAGCCAGAGGGTTTGAGGAGCTGGGGTAGGGGTTGGGGGCTGTAGGGTGGGTGTCTGGACTTGGGGATCTTGGAGGTCTTTTCCAACCTGGATAATCCTAAGGCTTGCATGGTGTCCCCGTGGCTCCTCCCCAGGGGCTGCACTCTGCTTGGGTCTCCCTGGCCCTTGGGTCCCACCATGGCAGATCCTGGGTGAACCTGGCACTGGGAAGACTGGGGAGATCATGGTGGTGATGAAGGGCCTCCGTGTCCACCGGGTGTCACGGTAGCACTCTGAGTAGATGTGCTGGATTAGTAGATGAGCAGATCAGTAGGATGGGGGACACCAGGGTGGAGCTGGGACACCAAGGGAGCTCCCACACATCCTGGGTGCCACCATGCCAGGCCCAGGGTGAATGTAGTACCAGCAGGATGGGGATGGGGTGCTCAAGGGAACTCAGCGTCCCCTAAGTGCTACAGCAGCATCAGTCTGGGGTGAACACAGCACTACTGGGAGACAGAGGACATCAAGGTGGGGACAGACCCCATCATCCCAGCCTTCAGTGCCACCCTGCTGCTGTCCCCTGCAGCCAGGCAGCAGGACCTGATGATGCTGGATGGGTTCATGATGTACCTGCTGTCGGCTGCTGGGGACATCCTCAACCAGGAGCACACCAGGGTGCACCAGGACATGACCCAGCCCCTCTGCCACTACTTCATCTCCTCCTCCCACAACACCTACCTGACCCGTAACCAGGTCGGCGGCACCAGCAGCACCGAAGCCTATGTGAGGTGGGTGCTCCTGGTTGCTCCTGGTGGCTCCACAGTTGGTCTGAGGGTACCAGGGTGGGAGTGGGTGCAGGCACTCACCTAGTGATGGTGCAGAGCGCTCATGGCTGGGTGTCGCTGTGTGGAGCTGGACTGCTGGGAGGGCTCTGATGGGGAACCCATCGTCTACCATGGTCACACGCTCACCTCCAAGATCCTCTTCCGCGATGTCATCGAGAGCATCCGTGACTACGCCTTCAGGGTGAGACGGGGGCTAGGGGCTGGGGATTGTGTGCTGGGGGCTGGGTGCTGAGCACTCTGCCTGTCCCTATCCCAGCGGTCACCCTACCCTGTCATCCTGTCCCTGGAGAACCACTGTGGGCTGGAGCAGCAGGCTACCATGGCCCGGCACATGAAGGCCATCCTAGGGGACAGGCTGCTGACGCAGCCGCTGGATGGGCAGGACCCCCTCCACCTCCCATCCCCGGAGGTAAGGACCCCCACCCACCCACCTTGGTGTCCCCGTAGCCCCGCTGAGCCTGCTCCTTCTTCCCTCAGCAGCTCAAGGGGAAGATCCTGGTGAAGGGCAAGAAGCTGCCAGAGCCCTGGCTCGAGCCCCAGAGTGTCACCCCTTGTCTGAGCCCTGAGGAGGGTGGAGATGAGGAGGAGGAGGAAGAGGAGGAGAACCTGCAGGAGAGCAGCAGCCAGCGGGTAAGGGGTTCTCCAGGGGCTGTGGTGGCTGATGGCACCCTGGTAGCCCTCCATCCCCCCAGTACCAGCTGCCAGTGTCCCCACCACAGCCCAGATCTCTGCTCTTCCAGGCACTGCAGTCGCTGTCAGAGGCCAAACCTCTGCAGGTGGGTCATGTGGTAGAGCTGGGTGGGCTGAGGGGTTGGGACTGTGGGGCAGTGAGTGGCTGTCATTGCCCAGAGAAGGGACTAACATGGGGACTCCTCAGCTGCCCAGATCCTGGGTCCTTATCACCTCAGGGTGTCCATTGCTTTGTGGACTTAATGGCTTCGGGTCTCCATCTCTTTGGGGTCTCCATCACCACCTCCAGAGTGTCCCCTCAGGGTCTCCAATGCCTTGGGATGGGGGGGTGGTGTTGTTCTCCATTGCCGTAGCTTTCTACCATCTCAGGGTCTCCATCACCTCAAGGTCTCCATCCTCTCCCATTGCCCATCACTCCAGGGTGTCCACCCCCTCATGCTACTCAGGTTGTCACCATCTCGGGGTCCATTACTCCATCTCCATCCCTCTGGGGCTCTCCATGACCTTGGGGATGTCGTCGCTAGCAGGGTGGGGGGGGGTGTCCTGTAGACCCTCAGACAGACAGGTAGTCACCAGATCCAGGCTGGTCCTGACCCGGTATTGGCTCCCCAGGCCAAGGATGCTGCACAGGTGGCCCCGGAGCTCTCGGCCGTGGTGGTTTATTGCCAGGCTGTCCCCTTCCCCGGCCTGGACCGTGCCCTGAGCCACCCCCGGCCCTGCGAGGTGTCCTCCTTCAGTGAGAGGAAGGCACGGAAGCTCATCAGGGAGCACGGTGAGGGGAGTGGGGTGGCGATGGAGACGGGGACAGTGATCTGTGCTCCTGACCTCACTGGGACACAGGCTGGGGCTCTGTCATCTGGGTGGCTCCACGGGAGATGGCTGGGGATGTGCTGACCCCATCCATGCTGCTCTGGTCTGATGGGACTGGGGTTGGGGTCAGGGACTGGGGCAGAGGCCAGGGTGAGGGTCCTGGGTGCCAGGATCAGGCTCTGGGATGTGGTGGTTGGCTGCAGGGATCAGGGGTTGGAATTAAGATCTGTGTCAGGGTCTGGGGTCAGAGTCTGGGTCCAGGGTGAAGGTCCAGGGTCAGGGTTTGGGGTCAGAGTGAGTCTGGGGTCCAGGGCTGAGATGAAGATTTGAGTCCGTGTCCACAGTTTGGGGTCTAGGGATGAGGTCTGGGATTGGGACCAGGATCAGGTCTGGGATCTGGGGGTGGAATTAAGATCAGGGTCAGGGCCCAGTGTCTGGGGTTTGGGTTTAGGGTTTGGGGTCCAGGGTCAGGATCTGGGGGTCAGCGTCTGAGTTCCAGGGTGAAGGGTCAGGATCTGGGATCTAAATTCCAGGTCTGGGGTCTAAAGGTCAGGACCTGGAGTCAGGGCTCAGGGCTGGGACTGCGATCTGGGTCAGCACCCAGACTCTGACCTCAGGATTCAAGGTCAAGGTCAAGGTTTAGGGGTCTGAACAGTAGGATCTGGTTTTAGGGTCTAGGTCATAGGTTCTGTCCTGGGTCCACCCAGCCAGGCAGCAGCCCCACTAAGCATCCACCCCGCAGGCCGTGCGCTGGTCCAGTACAACAGCCGCCAGCTCAGCCGGGTCTACCCGCTGGGGCTGAAGATGACCTCTGCCAACTACAACCCCCAGGAGATGTGGAACGTCGGCTGCCAGCTGGGTGAGACCCCGGCGGCCCTGAGGGACACCCCATGGAGCCGTCACCCCACCCCATGGAGCTGTGAACCCCTGACACCTTGTTCTCCCCACCCCAACACCCCGTGTCCTCCTGTCCCCACAGTGGCCCTCAACTTCCAGACTCCAGGCTACGAGATGGACCTGAACGCTGGCCGCTTCCTGGGCAATGGGTGCTGTGGCTACGTGCTGAAGCCCCCCTGCCTGCGCAGCCTCCCCAGAGAGGGCATGTGGCCCCTGGCTCTGCACATCAAGGTGAGGGCACCCTGCTCCCCACGCCCGGGTGGCATTCCCACAGCAAACTGGGTGCCACCCATGTCCCTTCGGGGTGATGCCGGCCCCGATGCCAGCAGGTGCCACTCACCAGCTGCCTCTGGGTGGCACCAACCCCACCCCCACCCAGGTGACACCAACCTCCCTGCTCTGGAGACAGTGCCCCTGCCCTTTCTGGGTACCAACCACACCTCTACTCCTGGGTGACACGGACCCTATCCCTGTGCCAGGCCAAATGCCACCCGTGTCCCATCTCCTGGGGGCACCATGTGTGTCCCTGCACCCAGCCATGTGCCACTACTTCCCTCAGGGGGTCCTGCCACCCCGCAGTGCCCCAGCACCCTCTGTCCCCAGGTGATCTCGGCTCAGCAGCTGCCCAAACTGAAGCGGGACAAGGGCAGCTCCATCGTGGACCCCTTGGTGCGGGTGGAGATCCATGGGGCCCCGGAAGACTGTGCCAGGCTGCAGACCCACCACAAGCTCAACAACGGTCAGTGACCCCCAGGCCCACCCTGGGGACACTTGCTCCTCCTCAGGGACACCCAACAGCCGGGGACACCCCAAGGCACACAGTGTCTGTAGGCACTTGACCTCCAGGGATGACTCAGGGCACCCTGAGCCCCAGTGACACCCTAAGCCCTGGGGACACCCTACTCTTGGGGGTGGCAGAACCCTCAGGCATCCAACACCCTGGCCACCCACTGTCCCCTGCTACCACCGCCAGTTGAGTCGGTGCCCAGGATGTACCAGTCCTCTCCAGTTCATCCCAGTCCTGCTCTATCCCTAGGCTCCTTGCCAGCGGCTGAGTCCCAGCATGTCCCAGTCTTCCCCAGTGCTACTCACCTGTCCTCCACTGTGCCCTGCCCAAGCCCAGTGTGATTCCCACTCCTCCCAGTATCCCCCACTCAGCCTCAGTAGCCGTGGCCAAGTGGTGAAGGCGATGGACTGGGAATCACTTGGGGTTTCCCCATGAAAGTTGGGATCCTGAATCCAGCCAGTGGTGCAGCCCCCTTTGGGAGTTGTGGGACTGGGTGGACTCCAGAGGTCCCTTCCAACCCCCGCATTCTGTGATTCCCCCAGTACAGCCTCTCACAGCTCCAGTATAGCCCAGTCCAGCTCCTGTATGACCTCCATTCTCCTGGTGTAGTCCAGCACTGCCCTATTATAACCCCTGTTCCCCCAGTATAACCAGCTAAGGCTCCAGTGAACCCCACCACAGCCCCACTATGACCCCCCCATCCCCCAGTGTACCCCATCACAACCCTCAGTCTGCCCAGTCCCCACTGCCATGGCAGGATGGCAGCCGGGCTGGGGCAGGGCTGAGCACGCTGGAGCTGGTCCTCACTCCTAGGGTGGCTGGTAGCCCTGGTGGCCCTGTTGACCCTGGTAGCCTCAGTGGCTCTGGTAACCTTGGTGGTTCTAGTAGCCCTGAGAGCCCTGGTGGGCCTGACCTACCCCCCACCGCGGTGCCACAGGCTTCAACCCGTGCTGGGAGGAGATGCTGAGCTTCAAGCTGCAGCAGCCTGAGCTGGCCCTGGTTCGCTTCGTGGTGGAGGACTACGACAGCACCTCCTGCAATGACTTTGTGGGCCAGTTCACCCTGCCCCTGGCCAGCATGTGCCAAGGTGAGTGGGGGGTGTGGCTGCCCACCTCGCTACCCTCCCCAGGCTGCTCCCCAACACTCAGCCCCTGTCCATCCCCAGGGTATCGGCACATCCACCTGCTCTCCCAGGATGGGGCATCCCTGGCCCCCGCCACGCTCTTCGTTCACGTCCGATGCAGGAGCCTGTGAGGTCCCTGTGGGGAGGAGTGTGGTGGCCCCACAGAGGGGACAACCAGCTTCTCTGTGGGGTGAGCACCCCCCTGTGCTGGAGACCCCCTGCTGCCTGTGTGGGGACAGCCTGGGTGATGGCAGGGATGCTCAGGGTATCCAAGGTAGGACGTGACCTCCTCCACATCCCATAGGGCCACTCTAAAGGGTATTCCGTGTGTCCCATCCTCCCTTCCCTGGCTGTGACCCTGAGGGGACAGAGTCACTGTGACTACCAGCACGGGGTGGCTGAGCCACCAAAAAGCCCAGCACCATGGGGTTGTGAAGGGTGACAGCAACCCCAAAACATCCTCCACCCCCGGTCATGCTCAGTCCCAGCCCCTCCTCGGAGCCAGCAGCAGGGGGTTTCCCAGGGTCCCTGTCCCCTCATGGCCCCATCGTGCCCCCCAGACAGTCACAGATTCACAGCCGGTGCCAGGCCAGTCCAGTAAAGGTTTTATTTCAACAGCTTGTCCCAGTGTCCCTGTCACCTCCTGGGGTCTGGGGACAACTCACACACAGGCTGGGGTGGGAGGGTAACAGCTGAGCCCACCCTTAGTGCTGCCCAGGAGCTGCCAAGCACCCATGGGTGCTGCGCCCAGTGAGGTCAGCGTGGGGTCACTGCTGTGGGGACAAGGGAGGGTCCCACTGGTCACCCCAGCCCAGGTCACAGAGAGGACACAGAGGTTCTTGCATAGGTGACACAGGACCCCCAGCAGGGGGGTGCAGTGGTGTTGCCGTGGGGACATGATGGGCTCCTGGTCATCCTCCCCACCGAAGTCCCACGGGTTCAGGGTGGGTAGAGCCCCTCGATGCCCAGGGGATGCTGCGGAGTACAACAGGGGCACCAGGGTGGGGGGCAGCAGCACTGACCTGGGGTCTGCACCTTGGCCTGGGGCTTTGGGAACCTTTGGTTGGGAGGGCAGGAGCATCTGGGAGCTCTTGGTGGACACCAGTCACATCCTGGTGAGAGGCAGGAGGCTGCCCGGGGGCTTCTTCCCCAAGAAATCTTGATGGGATGAAGGTTTTCTGTGAAGGAAAGCTCCTCCTGCAGCTCAGAGCTTCCTGCAGCACAAGGGGCAGAGCCTGCTGGCAGAGGCACTGGGGTGGCTGGTGAGGTGGACACTGTGGGGCGATGCCGATGGGCAGTTGCTTGTGTATCCATGCTTCTGGAAAAGAACAGCTGAGCAGAGAGCCCCGAGTGCAGCTGCAGCGACAAATCATCTTCCCAAAGCCTCAGTGCGACGGAGTGGAACAATCCTAAGGGGTTGGGGCAGAGCGGGGTGGGGCAGATGAGCTCCATGTGGTGACGAGCAGAGTCCCCCCTGGCTCTTTGGGTGTTGCTGCTCCTGGGTTGAGCAGACTGGAATCAAGTGTCCGAGGCTGGGGAGAAGGGACAAGGCAGCCCTTGCACAAATAGCCCTTGGGATGAATTTTTTTAGTTTCCAAGCCTGCTGGTGCCATCCTCCCTCTCCATTCCCCCACGGGCAGAACCCAGTTTAACACAGGAGCAAACTGGGAGAAAAGAGCAGAGAAGGAGCCCGTAACACTCTCAAGGCAGTCTGGACAGTGCATCCCGATGCTCCAGTGCAGCCTGGTGTTCCAGTGCATCCTGATGCTCCAGTGCAGCCCGGTGCTCCAATGCATCCCGATGCTCCAGTGCATCCTGGCGTTCCAGTGCAGCCTGGTGTTCCACTGTTTACAGCATTTCCCACTGCTTCACCACCCACGTCCCAGTGCTCCAGTGCATCCTAAAGATCCAGAGCTTCCTGGTGCTCCAGCACTTCCCAGGGCTCCAGCATTTCCCAGCGCTCCACCACGTCCCGGTGCCGAGCTGTTGGATGCAGTGAGTGTCGACCTCACTTGGCCCCGTTGAGAGAAGTCACAGGGTGCAGCGGGGCCCCGGAGGTGGCCTTTGGCAGCCAAATGCAGTGGGGGACAGGAAAGATTTAAAATATATAATATATACTTTTATTATTCACCCGTTAACTCCATTATAAGCCAATCATGAGCTAGGTTCAGCAGTTACATTCCCTTGATCATGTCTTTACGAGGATGCAATTAAATCAAAACAAAGGAGACCGCTGAGGGCAGGGCCGGCGCTGCAGGATGTCCACGCTGAGTCCACGCTGGGGGGCCATCCCACCTCCTCCTCTGGTTTGGATCCGGCTGCGACAGAAAGGAGGGCAAGGGCAGCCCCTGCGGCAGCTCCTTGGCAGCGCCGAGCTCTCCGGGCTAGGACTCAACTTACTGCAACACCAGTCCGACCTGTGGAGCCAATGGAGACGGTGGGTCGAGAGGTGCCTGAACACCAGTGGCCTCTGCCCCAGCTACGGGGGCTCAGTTTCGGCACCTCAGTACTGAGGGGCTGCAGTGGGGGCAAAGAAGAGCAATGGAGCTGGGGAAGGGTCTGGAGGACAGGGCTGATGGCTAGCAGCTGAGAGAGCTGGAGCTGGTCAATCTGAAGAAGAGGAGGCTGAGGGGAGACCTCACTGCCGTCTGCAAAGCTGGCTGAGGGCAAGTGGGCTGGTAGCCGCATGGTCAGAGCTGGCTTCCCTGGCTCTGCTGTCAAGACTTTAATTAGCTGCTGTAACAGAGCTGCTGGGCGGCACCCGATTCTCAAGCACTGCCCTCTCCAAGGCATCTGTGGACCCCATGGATCCTGAACCACATCCTTCCAATGGAGCAGCAACTGCATGATGCCTAAACACAGCCCAGGACAGGGGTCTGGGTGGGGACTCTGCTGCTGGCTGTGGGGATAAGGTGACACCTCACAGCCCCAAGGCTCAGCCAGGCTGTGCTCACAGAGCTCCCCAATACCACAGGGTCCTGCTCGAGTGACCCAACAGGCTCCCAAGCCTGACTGCTCTCTCTAGAGGGTTTGTTGTTCCATCTCACTCAGCCACAACACCCTGACACTGGCTGCAGGGCCCAGGAATCAGCTCCTGGGTCACTGTTGCAACTACCAGTGTCACTCCTGTCCTCCTGTGCCTGGCCTCCTGCCACAGGGCAGAGATTAGGCTGGGTGGAACTGTGTGAGGTCGAGGACTCTGGACCTGTGCTAGTCCAACGGTAAAACAAGCCGAGGGGGTAAGTGGTGAGTGGGACAGCCCTGGGGATACCCCAGGACACCTCTGTGAAGGGACAGTAAAGCTGACATCGGATTCACCCACTGTAGCACCAACATCTACACCTGGCCTGGGAGCACCGAGCTGTGGGGGACAGCAAGTGCCCCTCCTCCATGGGGACAACCCCAAACCCACATGTGGGGACCCCAGTGCCCTGGCACTGACCTTCTCCGGTGCCACACTGGGACACTTCCAATTGTACAGGTAATACTGCAGGTTCCCGTCCCCGATCCCAAACTTCAGCTTCTCCAGGAAGGTTTTGTTTTCCATGAGATCCAGTGCATTGAAGACGTCGAATCCTTTCTGCAGGGGCAGAGACACAAAGCCATCAGTTCCTCCTGCCCTGCATTAGCTGGTTCCTCCCAGCCCTGAGCTGCCCACCCCATACCCTGCGCCCCATGGAGTGACCAAGGGCACCAGGGGAGGACCTGGCACTGACCCACCTGTAGTTCACTCACACAACAGCATCATCAGCTGTGAGATGCACTCACTGATGCCAGCTGCCCCTGTCTCTCCCCAGGGCACAGATCCTTTAGGGTTCATGTTTGTTTAGTCCTGGTACAAGCTCTGCCCCATAGCCTGCTCCTCCCAGAAAACACATGGGCAGCCAGATAAACGCTCAGGTACTCCAGGAGATGCCTTGTGCCCCATGAGCTGCCCCAAGAGCTGCCCAGTGCTCCATAAGCTGCTCCATGAGCTGCCCAGCACCCCGTGAGCTGTCCTGGCCCCGCTACCACTCACCGACTTGGCGAGGATCAGTGCGTCGCTCATGAGGTCGATGAGAGGAGTCTTGGTGTGGACGTTGTAGAAGGAATAAGCAGCTTTCAGGCTCTTGTGGGTTGGGTGGTTCATGATAGTGGAGGGCAGCGTGTAGAAGCTCAGGAAGTCTGTTACCTCCCCTGGGGCACTCTGGAAGCCACAAGTGACACCACTGACACATCAGAGCTGGGATAAAGCCTGGATGGAGCCTCAGATGGGCTTTCCCAGTCTGAGTAATGTGTGGGCTCCCTGGAAGGAGATGTGGGGCAGCCCACAGGATCTCCCAGGATGGAGACATCATACTCCAGCAGCTCCAACCTCCTCTCATGAAAGAGCATCACCCTGCCCAGAGGAATCACCTCCCCAGTTGCTCCCACAACTCCACATGCTCTTCCAGTGGAGGCAAAACCCCAGGAAAACACCCTCCTGGTCTCCCTCCTGCCCCCTCACCTCCACCACAAAGGTGTCGATGATGTTCTCCTGAGGTAGGAACCAGTGCTCCACCTCCTCTTTGCTCATGATGGGCACCAAGTGGAACTGCTTCAGGTACTCAGTCAGGAGCTTGTGCACTGCTGGGATGTCCCGGTGTTCCATTGGCCGCAGGCCGGGAGTCTTGGGAGTCTACAGAGA
The DNA here is from genome assembly GCA_013397515.1 of Upupa epops. Taxonomy (NCBI): domain Eukaryota; kingdom Metazoa; phylum Chordata; class Aves; order Bucerotiformes; family Upupidae; genus Upupa; species Upupa epops. The sequence continues at coordinate 58,948 of VZRI01003924.1, forward strand.
GCAGGACAAACCATTTATGTTGCTGGCCCAGTGGCCTTGGTCCCCCCTGGTGTCTCTAACAAGCAGCATGGAGATGCTCTCTGCTCAGCGCAGCACGAGCGCAGTCCCACAACCCAGTGCTCTGCTCCCCAGCAGCAGGCTGGATGCGATCAGCCGTGATGCAGAAGACAGACTGCAGAGAGGGAAAGCAGGTCCCAAAGCCCCAGGTGCCAGCTCAAGTTCTGCTGGAAGTAGCCTCCTGCCTGCTGAGGACACAAGATCTCTGCTCCCTCCTGATCTCTCACAGTGGGGCCAGGCTGGGGGCTGTGCCCCAGGCATCACAACCAGCTGACTCCAGTTCTAACCTAGGCTTGGGCTCAGCAAAGCCCAGCTCAAACAGCACTGACTGCTTCCAGGTCTGGGCTTCTGCATAGAATTTGGTGACTCTGAGGAGCAGCTGTAGCAGGAGGCAGGTGACAGGAGCCAGGAGCTCTCAATGCAGCCTTCATAGCAGCCACAAAGAGTGGCTGAGTGACAGGAGGCTGGGGAGGGTGGAGACAAGTTTCATGTTTGGTTGTTTCTTTTCTCCCATCTCTTACAGAGGATCCTGCCCAGGACACTGTGGTGACAGAACCAACTGCCTGAGTGAAGAATGAGGGGCCAACCCAGTCCCAGGTGCTGCTGGGGCTGACTTTGGGCAGAGATGGCAGAGCTGCCATCTCCTCTTACCAGGAGGACAGCACAGGAACGACTGTGAAATGAAAGCTCACAGGGTCCTCTGGCTGTACGAGTTTGGCCTTAAAACCAGGGGAGAACAGAGATTACATCATGGAATCATTGAATGGGTTGGGTTGGAAGGGACCTCCAGAGGTCATCAAGTCCAACCCCCCTGCAGGGAGCAGGGACAGCCTCAACCACATCAGACTGCCCAGAGCCCTGTGCAGCCTCCCCTTGAATAGCTCCAGCGATGGGGCCTCAACTCCCTCCCTGGGCAACCTGTTCCACTGTTCAACCCCCCTCCTGCTCAAGAACTTCTTCCTACAGCCCAGTTCCATCTGCCCTTCTCTCATGGGAAATCACTGCCCCTCGTCCTGTCCCTCCAGGCCTTCGGAAACAGCCCCTCTGCAGCCTTCTTAATTTCTAGTCCCTGAGGCGGGCTACAAAAGTGCAAAAATAAAAGAAAAAGAAATAAAACGATAATAAAGAAATACAAAATCAGAGAAAGAAATAAAAATACAAAAATAAGTAACACAATAAACAACAAATTAATTAAAATCAATAATAAATGAATTACAATAAACAAAATGGCAAAAAATTTTAAAAGTCATTGCAAAAAAGATAAAAAATAGAAACACTTTGAAAGTTAAATAAACAAAATAAACAAAAATATTTACAAATAAAAATACATTGACATAAATAAAAGCATAAAAAGAAATAAAAACCTAAAAAATAAAAACAAATGAAGAAAATAATTTAAACATCTAAAACAGTAAAACAAAAATCCAGACAAAGCAATGAAAATCTAAAAAAATAAAAAGAAATACAAAGATTAAAAAATATACATAGAAATAAATGAGGTGGAAGGGTTTGGCAGAGTCACTGACTACAGGAAGCAATGCCCAGCTCTCCAGGCAGAGGACTCGCCCCCAGTCGAGATGTTTGTGTCTCCAACTCCCAGCCTCACCCCTGGCTCAGTCCGGGAGCTCTGCCCCTGCTGACACCCACCTCGGGCAACCGGTAGAGCTTCATGGTTCGTTGCATAGTCATGTTCCTGCTCAGGTGGGAGAATTTGACCTCGATGAGTTTCCGGGGGTTCAGGGACCGGTGCCAGTACCTGCACAGACACACTGGGGATGAGAGAGCTGTCCCTGGGCGGCAGGATGGCTGAGCCAGCAGGAGGGTCTCATCGCTGCCATGAGAGGGCAAGCAAGAACATCATGGTGGCTCAGAAGAGCCCAGTGGCTCCCACAGAGAAATAAACACCCTGCCTTGCTGAAAGTCCCCTGCACTGCAATGTGTGAGCAGCTTAACAAAGCTCCTGCTTCATCCCGGAAGGATGGTGTGGGGAGGAGATGACTGAGATGGATCAATCCCTCTCGTCCTGGGGATCCCCCATAGCAAGGTCTGTGGAGCAACAGCTCTTTGGGAGAAGCACAACCACTCACCTGCAAGTCCCCACAGGCTTGGGCAGCACCACTCCTGCTGTGTAAACAGCCTGAAAGATCCCCTCCAGATGAACCCGCCGCGTGATCTCACGGATCAGCACCGGCGCCACCCGCTTGGAGCGCAGCTTTTTGTGGACACACAGGAAGTTTATCTCTACCATCTTCTTCTCTCTTGGGAAAGAAACAATGCAGAGTGTGAGACCTGACTATCCTCACATCAGTCTGGTGCCCCAGGCAATTGACATCCAGTTTCTTCAAGGGAAAAAGGAGTCAAAGCATTGGGAAAGGTCAAGAGGCAAGGGCTGGGGTTGGAGAGCTCTTCTACCCAAGGTTTTCCGGGGAGAAATGATCTCCAGGCAGCTCTGGAGGGCTTCTGTAAGACAGAGCTCTACGCTGACCTCACTTGTGGAGGACAAGAGCCTTTGAGGCTGCTAACTGCAGCATGTCCTTGCACAGAACCTCACTGCCCACCTTAAACATCCCCAACCAGCTCTGCTCCGAGGGCTTGATGGATGGAAGAGGACAAGGCAGCCAGACCTCCTCACTCCTGAGAAGCCCCAGGGTGAGAAAGACAGCCGAGCAGCACTCACGTGTCGTAGATGTGGATGCAGGCTGGGATGGCGCTGATAAACCCAACCAGCTTCTTGCTGGAGACAACTCGCACTCCACAGTGCCACTGGGGCAGCCATCCTGGAGGACGCAGTGCCCTGGAGAATCATAGAATCACAGAGTGTCAGGGGTTGCAAGGGACCTCTGGGAATCATCCAGTCCAAACCCCCTACAACAAGCAGGACCTCCTAGATCAGGTCACAGGATCATCCAACAGGTTTTCAAAGTCTCCAGAACAGAAGACTCCACAATCTCTCTGGACAGCCTGGGCCAGGGCTCTGTCACCTTCACAGTGAAGGCTCTCCTCATGTTGAGGTGGAACCCTCTATGTTCCACCTTATTCCTTGATCCTCCTTATTCCTTGTCCTGTTACTGGGCACCCCTCGGAAGAGACTGGCCCCTTCCTTGTGACACCCACCCCACAGACATTTACAGACAGTAATGCAATCCCTCTCAGCCTTCTCTTCTCCAGACTAAACAGGTCCAGCTCTCAGCCTTTCTTCAGAGAAGAGGTGCTCAAGTCCCTGAATCATCCCCATAGCCCTCTGTTTGACTCCCTCCAGTAGATCCCTCTCTCTCAAAACTAGGAACCCAGAACTGCACCCAGTGCTCCAGATGTCCCCTCACCAGGACAGGTTAGAGAGGGAGAAGAACTTTCCTCAGCCTACTGGTCTTGCTCTTCTTAACAGACCCCAGGAGCCCACTGGCCTTCTAGGCCACAAGGGCTCATTGCTGGCTCCTGGAACTTGGTGTCCAACAGCACCCCCAGGTCCTTCTCCCAAGAGCTGCTCTCCAGCAGTTACTCCCACCCTGTGCTGGTGCAGGGGGTTGTTCCTCCCCAGGGAAAGGGAGGAACTTCACTTGTTGAACTTCATTAGGTTCCTCCCTGTCCAACTCTCCAGCCTGTCCAGGCTGGCAGCCACCATCATCCTACATCTCTAGGTTACTGGGGAGTTCCTCAGCTACTGGGATATTTACAATCACTCACGGGATCAAAGCAGAGAGGAAAACCAATCCAGTCTTAAGTTCCAATATCTCAAAGATAAGGGAAACAGGGCTGGGCAAGAGATTCCTCCCCAGGTACCTGGGACCCTGCACACAGTGACAGCTGGGGAAGGGACACTCCAGGAATGAGTGAGATAGGATAAGTGAAGGCAGCTGCTGTGCAGTCACCAGGAACAGACTCAGCAGCATCCACCACCCTCTGCTCCACACTCATGGTGCCACTCACCACAGCAGGAACTCAGGAGAGTAATCGAAGCGGAACATGTTGTCATCGTCCTCCACATAGTTCTCATTCAGGAGCGTGTACAGCTCCTTCAGCTACAGCAGGAGAGACCAAGAGGGTCAGAGAGACCTTCAGCCAACACACAGCCCTGCTGCCCCATGATGGGACCCCCAATGCTGACTGTGCAGCCACAGTAATGGCCAGCACAGGACACACAGCTGAGCCCTGCTGCCCTTGGGTCATCTCCCAGATTGCTGGGCCATGATGTGGAGGGAAAACTGCTGGCTTGAGCCATCCTTATGCTTAAAGAGCACAGTGGGGAATCGCTGAATTCCCCACTGGAAGAATGGAAGAGACCTTCAAACTCATCCAGTCTAACCATCACCCCATTCCAACCCTACCCACTACACTCTGCTCCCCATGGCCACAGCTACTCAGTGTTTGAACCCCTCCAGTGACTCCCCCCTTCCCTGGGCAACCTGTTCCAAGCCCTGACCATTCTGTCAGGGAAGAGATTACTCCTGATGGCCAAACCTATCCCTCCTCTGGCACCATGTGAGGCTGTTTCCTCTTGTCCTGTTGCTGGTAGCTGGGGAGAAGAGACCAACCCCCACCTCTCTGCAACCTCCTTTCAGAGAGTTGCAGACAGCAATAAAGCCTCCCCTCAGCCTCTTTTTCTCCAGACTAAATCCCAGCTCCTTCAGCCTTTCCCCATCAACTCAGTCCTCCAAGCCCCTCACCAGCTTTGCTGCCCTTCTCTGCATCTGCTACCAGTCCATCAGTGTTCATCTTGTACTGAGGTGACCTCAGTACCACTCCCTGCTCTTCTCCATGAAAAAAAAACCACCAGGGAATGGGGGAGAGGTCGCTACATGGTGGGGAAGTCACAGATTCATGGAATGGTTTGGGTTGATGGGCCTTCAAAGCTCCTCCAGTCCCACTCCCTGCAGTGAGCAAGAACACCTTCAACCAGAGCAGGTTTCTCAGAGCCCCAAGGTCCAATGTGACCTGGGATGCTTCCAGGGATGGGTCTTTTCCCAACACTTTGAGCAACCTGGGCCAAAGTCAGAGACCCATCCCACTCCAAGGAGATGCTGTGACCACTGAGCTGGAGTGTGATGAAGGGTTTCACCCCCAAACCCATCAGGTATGGAACTGCTGACTGTGCGACAGACAGCCCACCAGCATGGGCGCTGAGCAGCCCATACTCACCACGCCTCTATCACCGAGGTCCAGCGTGTCCCAGATGAAGCCCTGGGGCAGGGTGTATGGCTCCTGACGGATATTGTCTTTGTCTGGTTCAACGGGACCATGGGTGTTCACCACTTCTCCTGTGAGACAGACAGCAGGGAGCCATGAAGATGCTTCTCTGCTGCTAAAGGCCACCTCTCCACGACAAGGCAATACAACCCCCTTCCAGAGCAATGGGGGAGCCAGATGGGCAGCAGAGAGGAGGTGACCATGGAGCAGAGTTTCAGAGCTCCATCCTCCAGCTCCACACATGATGCCTGACTCTTCCCCATCCCCACAGTCCCAACCTCAGCTGGCTCTTTCCCATGAACTGCTCCATCAGGCAGTGGCCACTCCCTACCGGCTCTGGCTCCTGCACTGGCAAGCACCAGGGTTTCCTCCCACTGCAGTGAACAAGACGACTTTTGATGGAAAAACACTGACTCCTAAAGCCGCTGTTCAACCAAGAGCTGTCAGTTCCAGCACAGGGGATGTCAGCACAGCGGCACCGCTTGAGTGCTGCCAGGAAGCAACGTGCCAAGGCAAGAAGCAATTCCCTTACAAGGGGATTGAAAAGGTTTCCAGGCAATGGAGAGGTGAAGAGAAGCCCAGAGCAAGAGCTGTCCCCATCACAGCCACCCAGGGCAGCTTCCTGAAACCCTCACCCCTGGCTGGCCTCACCAGTTCGAGCAGGTGCAGAAATCCAGCCGCAAGATCACCCCACAGCACTTCTGTTACAGACCCTGAACAGCCCCATGTCTGCAGTGTGTGTGAAAGAGAAGCTGGCAGGACTCAGTGAGAGAGCAGCAGCCCAACACAGCCAGCGCTCTGGGCTGTGTGGCAGCAGCTCCTTCCCCAGGAGGACACCCCCACCCCAAATTCAGGGTTCACCCGAGCAGAAATGTTGCTTGCCACAGCCAGGATGCTTTGGGGAAAAGGGTAAGCAGGATGCGGCTTTGCTGCCTCACACAGCCCTATGTCACCTCACTATGATCTTCCCAGCACAACGCTGAGACCATCACTCCCAGCAAAAAGCCTCTCAGAGCATTGAGAGCCTCGGGCTGGTCTGACAGCACCAAAAGGGAATCAAACATGGTGGCTGCAGCAAGAAGGACTGGACAAACTCTACGAAGGGAATTAGTGAAGAGCAGCCAACACAAAGCCACGACGAGCTTTAGGTTATCTAGAAGCCACAGGCTTGGACTCATTCTCTAGTTCTGAACTCTGTATGGATTTTGCAGGGGTGGAGAGACTATGCTGAGCAGTGCTTCAGGTTTGCTGGGGCACCAGCATCTTCCAGCCAGGCTCCTCTTTCTCTCAAACTCAGCCACTGAGTGTCTCTGCCAGGCTGGGAAACACACCAGGATGAACAGCAGATTGACCACTCCTGCCTCCAGCTGACAGTCAAGAACAAACTGGGGCAAGGAGTGGAACTGGGAAGCCCACCTGGACTGTCTGCAGGGGAAAGAGGGGATGAAGGGACAGGATTCCCCACCTTTAGCTGGACCCAGCAGCTTTGGAGTGCTCATGAGGTTTGTATCTTCTCTCCCCTGGCTCTCCTAGTCCAGCCCCAGTGCCTCCCTGTGCCAGAGGCTGGTGTGAGCCCAGCACATCAAGAATGTGGTGGCTCAGCCCATGGACCTGCTTCATCAAGCAGCTCCCATCAACGGCTGGTCCTGTTACACTCTGAGTTACCTTCCTCAGCAGAGTCTTTGCTGGGAACTTTCAGCTCCAGCAAGGGCAGAGCTGGTTAGCTCCAAACCCCAAGGACCCACCTTGGGAGTCCCAAGGCAACATCCCACATGGAACCTGGGCACAAAGGGCTGGGGAGACCCAGTTCAAGAGTTAAAGACTGAGATTAAGGGATGTCCAATGCAGAAGGTATCAAATCAGAGGTCTGAAACAGCTCCTTGTCCCTCTCAACCTGCCCAGCCACCAGCACAGCTCTCCAGCAACAGGCCTGGTGGCTCTATCCACAATACTGAACCATGCACAAGTGTCACTGACACCCTGGAAGCCCAGGCAGACCAGGGGTGATGGTTTGCTGGCCAGAAACCAGCTTCTTTGGCCTACTTTGGGCTTCTTGGAGCAGCCTGGGCACCCCAATGCTTCTCCCAATGGGCACAGAATGACAAGAGGCTGTACATACCCAGCTTGGGCACTGGCTGTGTGTCCCAGAACTGGTAGCTCCTCTTGCTGGCTTCCTCCATGGTTTTGGCAGGGCCTTGGCCTACAGAGAAGAGCTCGATGGCTTTTTGAATCTCCTGGATCCTCTCAGCGGGTAAAGAATTCACCTGAGGGCAGAAAAACAAAATGAATGAATGAACCAGATGCCAATTCCATCCCCCTCATCAGGGGACCAGAGCTGACCCTGCCAGGAAGAGGGGAGTGGGCATAAGACTCCCTTCCCAGCCTATATCCTTCCATAACCTTCTGTGCAATGGAGCAACCCTCTTACCAGACACGTGCCTCACAGCCAGACCTGGTTTCTAAGAACCCCTGAGTCAAAAGAGATGGAGCAGCTGCCTTACAATACCTCAAGCCCAGTTAACAGGGTACGGAGCTCCCAGCCTTGTCCCGGCCACCACCCCACAGACAGTCTGCATCAACCCTCAGCAAGTGTCTGGGCTGTTTGTGGTGGTTCCCTGCCTGCAGGGAGGCAGCTAGTGTCTGGGAAGGAGAACTTGGGAAGCATCAGTTTGACCCTTTCATGGCAGCGCATGAACTGGCCAGGACCACATTTACACTGGGCTGCTCTCAAACATCTTCTGCAGCACCAGGGACTCCCCCACACAGAGCCAGGCTGGGGGACTGTTCTCAATCTGGGGGCTCTGGAGCTGCCCAGTGCCTAATAAAGCAGAACTGGGAGACTCCTCCATTGTCCTAAGCTACGTGGGACGGTTGGGATGGGGCTGGTTGTTGTGGAGGAAGAGGACAGTCACCTTCACCGCCGCATCCTGTGCCTGGTCGGGCTGATCCACTCCTTTCTCTTTCTTCCTTTTGGGTTTCTTTTTCTTCTTTTTGGCTCCACTGTCATTTGCTGGACTCAGGCCACTAGGGAACAACAGAATCATTGGAGCCACAGAGTTTACTTGTGGAGAGCATTTATATGGTTTTTGGAGCTCTCTAAAGAAAACACAAACTCCCTGCTCTTGAGTCCAGACCTCCAGGAGGGGGAACACAGCCCCGCTGAGCCCCACGTGTCCAAATCCACCCCAAATGCCCAGCTTTGGGTTTTGCTTCCTCTCTGAGCCCAAAGATGGATGTGCGAGCAGCAAATGCTGGTCCAGCCTTGGAGATCAGGCACTGCAGCAGCTCCAGGTGCCACAGAGGGCCTGGTAACCCAGGACACCAAGCCAAATGCCACCCCACATACCTGAGGGGACGATTGAGGGTGACTCTTACATGGAGGGATTATTCATTGTTATGCTGGAGCTGGAAAGCAGAGAGTGAGTGGGCATGTCTTTGGGAGAGCAGGGTGGGAAGGGCCTGGGCCAGGGCATCGCTCATCCTGCCAGGGATGAGGGGAACCGCAGATATCCAGATGTTGGTTGCCCCAAAGCAGCCACCAGTGTGAAACCCCACACTGAAAATGCATGAGATCCCAGCCCTCTATGATACCCTGAACCCAACACTGTGTGACACCCTGATCACAGCCCTGTGTGATACCCCAACCCCAGCTCTGTGTGACGCCCCGATCCCAGTCCCGTATCAATCCCAGCCTTGTGCAACACCCCTAATTGTAATGCCGTGTGACACCCCAATCCCAGCCCTGTGCAGTATCCCTATCCCAACCCCATCACAGCCCTGTAGGATACCCAGTCCTGTGCAACATGCCAATCCCAGCCCTGTGCAACACTCCGTTGTGGGACAGATGATGGTACCACTGCAGGGATGGGACAGCCCAAACTGGGAACTTCCTGGTCAATGGTCTCTAAAAGAAGGCAATAGCCCCACAGAGCATCACAGCTCACACAGAAATTCAACCCCAGAGACACCGGAGCAGGACCAAGGGAGGGGTGAGGGGAGGGTAAGAGCCTGTGGAGCTGGTGGAGCTTTGCCAGGTACGAGGGGTTTTCAGCAGAGCAAGGTGTGGGACCAGCACATGAGGCACCAGCTCTGCCAGGCCCTGTCAACTCTGCAGTGAAACTGCAGCTACTCTCCTCTTCTGGGACAAGAGGACAAGAACCTGCGTTCTGCTCAGCAGGGAGGGGATGGAGAATCCTGGGTGGGATCGAGCTACACACTCACAGCACCTACAGCTGCAAACCCCATCGCCAGCTCACACCGTGCCCACACCAGAGCAGCTCTGGCTGAAACCAGAGCTCTGCAGCACAGGGTGTGCTCCTGGGACCCACTGCCAGCCCAGGCACTGCAGGGCACATCCCAGCCCTTCTGTGTCCCAGAGACCGCATCTTTACCCCAAATCCCAGTTCAGAGCTCCAAGCCAGCAGGTTTTAACTCAAAGTTCCTCCCTTGCACCTCACAACTGCTGCTGCTGGAGCGGGGACAACCAAATAGCTCTGACCTGCTGGAGGTGAAAGGGGAACCAAAGGCACCTGCCAGCCTGGACCCCCCAATGGCCATGGTCATGTCTCTGCCAGCCTCAAGATAGTGGTAGAGAGGGTGGAGCAGGGAAGGAAAAAAAAAACTAGGAAATGCCGGGGCAGCATCCAACTACTTCTTGCAACAATGGTGGGGAAGGGAGAGCCAGGGCGAGGTGAAAGAAGGTTTGAAAATCTCCAGGGCTGAGCAAAAAGTGGGTTTAGAAACCACTGAAGATGTTTTGGGTTGCCTGTGGATGGTGAGAAACCCGATGTGATGGGCAGGTGCTGCCCCACAGAATATTTACAGGACATGGAGGGGCTGCGCTGGGGGAGGGGAGTTTCCCTGGAACACCATAGACCCTGGGGAGGAAATTCCCCACTTCCACTGAGCTGCTTCATTGTGGGGGTTGAGGAGAAGCCCCCAACCCTTCTCTGGACACACACGGAGTGGGGAGAGAAGCAGCCCCAACTCAGTGGGGCCAAGCACCATCTTGAGGGATGCTAAGCCATCCCAGGGGGACACACACGTGTCACCCGCTGTCCCTCCACGGTGGCAGAGGGGAGAGGCAAGCCCTGACCTGACAGCAAAAGTAATTACGGCCAAGCGGTGCTGACACCGCTATCGATTGTGGTGACAAATGCCTGAGGCTTTGGTGGTTGGGGTTTTTTTATTTAAACTCCAGGGGAGACTTGGCAGGTCCCCAACCAGCAGGGATGACCACACCGAGACGCCGGGATGAGCCAAAGCCCATCCACCACACAGCCCTAATAACCGAACCCCAACGATGTGGGATCGGGAGCTCATCCCGGAGCAGTCAGCGGGGATCCAGCCCCGTCCGAAGGTGACAGAACACGTTTGCCCAGATCACCTCTACATTGAGATGCGACAAGAGTCCTCCCAGCCCCTGCAGATTCTGCCAGCGTTGCTTTGCCTCATAAATCAGAGCTGCCAGCTCCCAGCTCGTCACTAATGAGTTCAGCCCCACTGCTAGTGCTGGGCCCCCATGCAGGTAAAGGCGCTGAGAAAATCCTCCCTGATTTATGAGCGGAGCTGGTGTGACCTGGGAGAAATCAGGGTGGCGTGAGGTGGGGTGAGGTTCTGCATTCCCAGGCAGCGATGGCTTCCCTGCTCTGGCTGGGAGGTGAAAACCAACCTGGCAGAGGTGTAGGAAAACCTTGGAAAACCCCGGAAAACCCCAAGGTCCAACTTGCTACCCCCTACAAGGGACAGTTACAGGTTTCTCCTGTTTTAAGGTCCATTTAGGAAGCCAAATACCTTCTTCTTTATGCTCCAGCATAGCTGCAGACCCTTCGACACTTCCCACATTAAGGGATACACCTCACTGGTGCCTCCCCACACCCAAAATCCCAGTAACTGCTGCTTTCATTGACCTGTGAGGGATGAAATTAGTATCACCTCTGGAAGAATTAGCAGCCAGGCCAGCTCCTGTCCCACAGCCCACCGCCTTCCCAGCTCCACTCATAGCTGTTTTCCTCCCTTTTTCCCTCCTGTGTCCCTTTCCCAGCTTCTCTGAGCGATAAAGTGGGTGGAGAAGGGTGTGAGGCTGCGCTATGCCAAACACCTTCTGATACCGATCCATTTTCCAATGATGGAAAACACCTTTCCCTTCTCCCAAGAAGGGCATCACTGCTGTCACAGCTGCTCTCTCTTGCTGGAGCCCCCATTCCCCACTGCTGGAGCTCCTGAGAGGAAGGAGCTGGCAGTAACCACTGCTATAACCTGAGTTAATCATCCTCATAACCTGAGTGATCCAGGAGTTAATCATCCCCATAACCCAAGTGATCCCAAAAACCAATTGTGGGAAGCTCCTAAATAAACCGGTTGGGTCTGTTCAAGGTGAGACCCACTCAGACTGACTGTCCTGCACCAGCTCACCCAGTAACAAACTGGTGCTCAGCACCCCCCTCATCTATTTCCTGGATCCATGTGCTGTATTCCCAGATCTCCAGGAGCTTTGTTTTCACAAGGTGAGGGAGCAGAGCCCAAGGGAGAACAACTCTGGCTACAGCCAGCTCCCCATGGCTTCTTCAGCCCTGCGGGAAACTGTGGGTCAGTGCTGAAGATCATGATGAAGATGCTGCAGTGATCAAAAAGTGCCTCTAGTCATACAGACTGAAACCCTACGCTGGGGCTCACAGCCCTACGACAGCAAACAGCACCAAATGCTGCCACAATCCACCTGGACACACGGACTGGGAGGCTGTGGTTCACAATCTCCCCACAGCAAAGCTCCTTGCAGGATGAAAGGTGTTGGTTGAGGAACAGGAGATCCCTGCTCCTTATTTAGTTGCTGGAAAATCCCTAATCGGACTCAGTGCTTAGGCCATAATCCCATCAGGGGTCGGGCTGGGAGGTTCTGCAGGCAGCAGAGGCAGATCCCCACGCAGACAGCATTGTCAGAGAGTCCCAGAGAGAACCCAAAAGCATACTGCAGGTCAGAGCTCAGCCACTGTCCCGTAACACCCTCCAAACCTGCCAAACCGTCCCAAGCAAAGCAGAGTCCCCTTTGCCTCCCCCAGCAACAACCTAGTCTGTGCTGCAGAACCATCCCAGAACCTTTCCCACCCAAAACCACCTCCATGAGTGATTCTGTCAACAACAGAAGGGTCAGTGCTAGTGTCTCCAACTTCCAGTGACTTCCATCTGTAAAGGAATAAATCCCCCTGCAACACCAGAGATCACAGGCCTCTGCACACAGAGGAAATCACAAATGGGGTTTTTTTTTCCCTTTGGGAAATCAACTTGGACAGCAGAAGCAGAGAGCGATGCTGACACGGGGCCAAGGTGGAGGAAACACAATTCCTCTTTCCTGTCCTTAAAAGGAAGTATCCGCTCTGCCTAGGCAGTATTTTCATGTTTGAAATCTCAGAGCCAAGATCCAGTGACTCCCAACACGAGCTGGGCAGACGCTGGAGTCTGAGAATTGCTCAGTGAAGTCCAACAGCCCCAGGGACTGGAGGAAATGTCCCATATCCCACTGGACTGCGATGGTAGGACACCAGCAGAACCCACATGAACCAGCAACAGCCTTTCCTACCACCTGGGCTCTTCTATCTGAGCTGAATCCCTCATTAAGTTTTAGTGGGGGACAGATTTGCTCTGAAGCCTCTCTGGCTTGGGCTCGTGACCAGTGTCTGTTAGCCGTGTGCTTAACAGTATTTCACAGAATCTCAGACTGGTTCAGGACACAAGGGACCTCAGAGCTCATCCACTCCAACCTCCCCTCAACCAGACTTGGTAGTTCAAGGCCTCATCCAACCTGGCCTTGAACACCTCCAGGGAGGGGGCAGCCACAGCCTCTCTGGGCAATCAATTCCAGAGTCTCTGCACCCTGGTACTGCAGAACTTCTTCCTCAGATCTGATCTAAACCCTCCTTCAGTTCCAAACCATTTCCCCTGGTCCTGTCACTGGATCCCCTTGGGAAAAGTCCCTCTGCTGCCTTCTTGGAGATTTCCTTCAGGGACTGGAAGGCAGCTCTAAGGTCCTCCTGGGGTCTTCTCTTCCCTGGGCTGAACAACCCCAGCTCCCTCAGCCTGTCCTTAGAGCAAAGGTGCTACAGTCCTTGGGTCATTTCTGTGCCCTCCTCTGGACTCTCCCCAACAGTTCCCAGTCCCTCTGATGTTGGGGCCAGCAGCACTAGACACAGGATTTGATGTGGGGTCTCACAAGAGCAGTTTACTCTCCCTCTTAAGAAGAATTACCTCTCTTGCTCTGCTGACCCCACTGCTCTTGATGGAGCTCAGGACACAGCTGGCAGGACACAGAGCCTGCTGGCTCCTGGGGAGCTGCTCATCCATTAACACGCCCAAGTCTTTCTCTTCTGGGCTACTTTCAATCCAAACTATTTGCTACTAGACATTTCCCAGGCTGCCCAGTTACCCTGTGGTACTCCAACGCTCACCCTCACCACAGCATTTTAACAACTTGGGGTTGCAGAGGACGTAACACCTGCACTGGGGTACAACAAGGGCAGGAGAGCCCACCTTTCCCCGGCAGAAAAGGCTGAAGCACTGTGCTGAACAATCACAGTGATGAAGCATCATGTCTCCCCTGTGCTTGGGTCTGGTTTCCACAAACCTAATCACGTCAGAGGGAGAGAAAAGAAAAATCTCCCTGAGTGCAGCTAACCCCATTAAATCGAGACACGGTGCCACACCCGGGAGGCAAATAAAATCTAACTGGGCATCTGGGCTGTCAGAAGAAGTCGTCTCTGTGATATTTCTTGTGTGACCTTCTATTCACTATGGCTAGCGGACAGGCAGCACTGCCCACAGAAAGGGGCTGGGGTGGGGGAAGAATTCTCCTTCGACCTAGCAGTCTCTATGTCGTAGCAGCAGGAAGATGAGCCCAGTGGAGCTGAGGTGCCTGAAGCACGAGGTGAAAAACCTCTGGAAAACTCTGGATAGCTGCAGAAGGCACAGGGCATGTGCTGATGTTGCACAGACAGCCAGAACCTCTCCTGAAGGCCAGGGCTATGGCTAGGCAGCTCCACAGTGTGTTAATTACAGCAGTGAGTAACATGGGTGCTATGTTTGGGATTTCAGATGTTTCTTACTGAGATAAGGACCCACCTGGCCTCATGAGCTCACTCCTCGCCTCAGTCACCGTTTAATTCAACTACGAGACGATGCTGGTGTAGTTCTGGAAGATACAGCACCACCCGGGATGCCTCCAGGAGGTGATATGGTGGGGGGGTGTGGGCAGACACACCCTACCGCAAGAACAAGGAAAGCTGCGAACTGAGGCGATTTCTTGCCCCAGAAACCCCATTCACGCCCCCTTTCCGGTCGTCCCGCATAACCCCCACACGGGCGTCTCCCATCCACGCCGCGGCCGGGCCCGACCCTGCTTAGCTTCAGGACACGCTCCTACAACCAGAGTGAATGGGAGCCAGCGGTCCCGCCCCTCACATCAGACTGACGGGCAGCACGACCAATCATAACACGAGACGCTGCCCCGCGACCAATAAGCACACCCGCGGGGAGGGGCACCGCACACTTCCCGGCCGCTACCCGCCTGTCCGAGCTCAGTCCAGCCGCAGCCG
>VZRI01003924.1:73825-88047 GCA_013397515.1 Upupa epops
CGGGGCTCCCTCACACTGAGGACACCCTTTGTGACCGAGAGCAGCGGTCCGGTCCCTCCGGTTCCTCGCCCAGCTCCGAGGCGGTGACTCTCGCCTCCCTACCTGCTCCCGGCCCAAAGGGGCGGGCCGAGTATTCTGAGCACGGCATCCATAGGCTGGGAGAGGGAGTCCCTCTCTTCCCCTCAGCCAATAGGAGTGCAGGACACTGTGCTGTGCCTGAAGCCGAAGGGCAGGGGGGCGCGGTGAGCGGGTAGCAGATCGCACCTCATCTTCGGGCTTCCCGTGCCCCCGCGGACACCACCTCCCCGCCCCAACCTGCGTTACATCCCCGGCAGGAGCCGTGGCGACCCCCCCCCATCCGGTGCGAAGAAGAGCCCCAGGAAAGCGCCGTTTCGCGGTCGGGGCCTGGCTAAGCAGCGGCTGAAGGGTCCTAGGGGTGGTTCGTGTTTCCCTCACCAGGTTAATGAGTTTATTTATGATTTAATTATAGCCTTCTTCCAGCCAAATGCCACGTCTGTCCGTGCACCAGTCCCTGCCCGAGACGAGGAATCGTGAGAGATCAGGGCGGGGCACAACATTTCAATCCCATCCGAGGCTGGTGCTCCTCTCCAAATGCGAAGCCGCTGGGACACGGAGCATATTTGGGCACCTCAGTCCTTCAAACCCTTTTCCTCAGGCCTCTAGGTTATGTCTCCCAGGATACCCGTTCCTCACAGCAGGAAGAACCCACTGAGATTTGCACCCTTACTGGCCCTCACAGCTCGTGTGCTGGCTTTTGATGTAGTTGGTGCTGGCCAAATTCACCCAAAATACTGTGTATTTGGGGAAAAACTGGTTCTGGCTGCAGCTTGTAACATCTGCAGCAACGGGCTGGTCTCTCTACCCTTGGGTACAGTTCAAACTCTGGCTTGTTAAATATTTATACCTCGTAGCATGGGTCTCATACGTGTGCAGGCCCTGTGATGGCGCAAGTGCTTTCAGACCCTGCTTGGCCATGGTTTCTAGACAAACCCTTCCAAGTGCTCTTTTACCCCTGCAGGGATTCTCGCAGCAGCTGCCTGCCTGCAGAGGGACAGAAATAGCTGGATGTTTTGGTACCAAGTCCCAGCTGAGGCTGGAGGCCAGAGCATCAGGGTTACTGCAGTGAAACCCTCTTATTTTTCTCTACCTAGCTGGAAGAGACTTAGTATTTTAAAAGCAGTTGAGTAGAGTCTACCCCTGTGCAAGGCAGCTCACTGAAGACCTGATTCTCCCTTGCAGGCTGCTACAGAGGGGGTATCAAACCTTCTAGGGCAGGGCAGGCCAGGTTTTTAACCTGTGGCAATAAACAGAAGAGGGCCCACAGAGAAATGCTGGGAAAGGTTCTCGGTAGGGAAAAGGTACAGGCTTGGCAACAGCCTGGGATTGATGTCAGCCTCCCAGGAGCACTGCTGTTTATTCTAAGTGCCCTTTCTGATTCCCTTCGAATTCTCCTTGCTTGGGTTAACCCCATCTGTTCACCGGGTGCCTTGGAAGGAAAGAGAGCACGTGGTGCTGCTGCAGGCTGGCCCTGGCTCTCAGCAGCCGTGCGGTGAAGCCGCTCTGCGACTGGGCTGGCAGGTGTTGCTGGCTTCTGCTCCAGGTCCTGCTTCTTCCCTCTGCCTAACTGCCTCCAGCTGCCAGAGGATTTACCCACCCCCTCCTCCCCCCAGATTTGGGCTGTGTCCTGCTTGTAGGATCAAGTTATGACAAAAACATCTTTATTTTCTAGCAAACAGGAAGCAGGACTGCAATTTCACCATTTGTGTTCCTGCCTGCTGCTCCTAG
Organism: Upupa epops; assembly: GCA_013397515.1. Classification (NCBI taxonomy): domain Eukaryota; kingdom Metazoa; phylum Chordata; class Aves; order Bucerotiformes; family Upupidae; genus Upupa; species Upupa epops. The sequence goes on from VZRI01003924.1 coordinate 75,632, forward strand.
GCTCAGAGTAACACCTGTCTGCATTCGTGGGGGCAGTTTGGGCAGCTCCCCAGTTTCTGCCTGTGGCCGTGCTGTCAGAAGAGAGGTGTGACACAGGAGCAGGTTAGGCACAGCAGTGGTTACAGAGATTCTTGGGTTTAAAGCTGGGTCTCACATTCTCTGGGTGAGTGGGAGCTGAGGGGTGTCTGCTAGCACCTGTGGCTACTAGCCAAAGATGATGGAGCCAGTTTCTTCTGAGACACAAGGGCCAGTATCTGTGAACTGGGATGTGGGAGGCTCAGGCTCCTCACAGATCAGATCATTCTGGGCAAGATGACTGCAAATTCAGGGGCTGTGTTCTTGGGGATTTGCAGGACTCAGCTGCACAAAGCCCTGAACACTCCTTGGCTGGGGTTGGCCTCTGGAAGCTGGAGATCGGTCTCAGGGCTCTGTTTCCAACCTGCTCTACCTGTTGCCTTTTTGGGGGTGCAGACACCACCCTGATCTTGGCACTCCTCACTCCTATTCAGAGCTGCCTTTGTGTGGCTGAGCCTTTTGGGGTTTGATCCTACAGGTGGGATCTGGAGGGTTGTAGGGTTTGTGTTGAGTGCGGAGAAATCTCTGTACAGAAAGTCAGAGTAGTTCTCTGCTACCTGTTAGCTGGGGGGTTACTGGTGCTCTCCCAGCTCCAGGGCCATCAATGAGCACTGACTCTGTCTAGTGTCTTGTTTGAAAGTGATAGGTTCTCAGCTCAGAGCCCTGGTTTCTTGTGTTCTTTGGGCTTGTGCTGGCTTCCAGGTAGCTTGAGGACATCCTGGGGATCCCTTCTCATACTCCAGCTCTAGCGATCAGGCAAGGATGTGCCTCTCAGTTCTTGTGTTTCTCCCTCGGGAGGGGTTGGAGATTCCCCTTTGTTCCTGATCCTGGGTCACTCTTACAACCTTGCCAGAAGTTTCCTCAGATTCAGAGTGTGGGAGGTAAAGCTGTAGCTTCATGGCTAAAGGGGATTGAATTGTGTGAAGCAGCTAAGAAGTTTAGGGCTGGCTCAAGTTGCCAGGAGGGTCTGAGGAGGCCTCAATCACACAGGGGTCCCCAGCTGAGGGTGCCTGGATCACCCCAAGGGTACATGAAATCGAGATTTGAACAGAATTGCCTGTTTGGGCCTCAAATTGCAGGGTATGAACAGACCAGCCCTGCCCTGGTGTTGTTTCACCTTCTTTCCCTTGCAGAGCAGGATGTTCCTGGTGGGGCTCTCGGGTGGAATTGCATCAGGGAAGAGCACGGTGGTGGCTATTCTCCGGGAGCTGGGCTGTGCTGTCATTGATGCTGATGTTATTGCCAGAGAGGGTGAGTTTTGTGCTGTTCTTTTCTTCTTTTGTGTTGCACTTTCTCCCCAAGGCTGCTCTGACGACTGGGGTTGATGCGGGAAAGTGTAGACGGCAGAGGGTGCTCTGGGTATGTTCTATAAATGCTCCTCTCCCATTCCCCGGTTGAGGAGGCTGTGTGTCTCCGGGTGGGGAGGGCGGGCAAGGGGGTGGAAGGGAGATTTGAACTAGGATATATTTTTAATAAAGAACAAAAGTTCATGTACTAATAAGCACCATGGGGAGAGCTTGCCCTGAGTTGGCCGAAAAGGCCAGCTTCAAAAGCCAACTGGGGGTAAAATAAATGCAGTTCTATGTGAGGCAGATTCCCTCAGCTCAGCCTGTGTCCGCTCTGAGCCCCAGCACACCCATCCTGTAACTGGGTTACCTGAGGTGGGATCACTAACGTGCCTGAAGGAGCATTTCCCTCTGTGCTGGAAGCTGTTTGTTTGCTAATACTGAGAGATCAGCATGTGAAATTACTTGGGTCTTATTGAGCTCCACAAAGAAAAACCCCAAAGAGGCTTTGAGTATCCCAGATCAGAGGGAATTTGTTCTGTGCCCAGCCCACCTGCCTCTCACTGCCCTCAAAATTCCACTCCTGGCTATGGAAAAGCCCCAGAAACACCTGAGGCAGGACTGGAGCAACCCCCTGCCCTCCCCTGGGATCTGGGTGATGTGGGGTGGGATGTTAGTCCCTCCATCCCAGCAGGATGAGCAGGAGAGAAGCCACTCACTCTGGGCAGAGCCGCTGATTCCATATGCGGGAGGTTCTGCAGCGAGGGGCTGTCATTATGAAGGGCCTGTGCCATGATGTTTGGGGAAGAACTTAGTGTTTTATTACACTGTAATTCCCCTGGAGGTGAGGAAAATTTGCTGGAGGTGCTAAAAGCCCTCGGAGATGGCAGGAAAACACGGCAGCTGCTCTGTGTCAGTTCTTTACCCGGTGCTTCATGGGTTTTTTCCTTCCAGTTCATTTTTGATAGGGTTTGTTTACTGTATGGATTTTACCCCTTCTGAAGCTGCCTCCATGTGAAATTCCACTGGAAAAAGAAATTTGATCCTAAAGACTTTTATTAGCTCAGCCTGAGGTTACAACCTAGGTCAATATTCCTGGATTTGGGAGAGAAAATGATGTACGGGGCATCGTCCCCTGCGCTTAGCTTCAGCTTGATCTTCATTACTGTTTTATTGCTGCCTTCCTTTTCAGGGGGGGATTTCTGTGTGGCTTTAAAATTAGACGAGCCCCTGCAAACACCAGCTGGGAACTGATCTCCTGGAAGGTTTCTGTGTCTGTTCTCCAGAAAAATTTGGTGATTGAGGCAAAAAAGCAGTGAAAAAACCCACCCCTGTCATAGCCAGAGCTGCCTCGTAGCAGCCAGGCTGTCAGCTAGCACTGAGATTTTTTCAGCTAAAATAAAAGTGATTCTGGTCCTAGTGCCTTTAGCTCATCCCACTCCTGGGAATCAGCCCCAGCCCTGCCTGCACCTTGGCTGGTTGCTGGCATCAGGTCCTTCCTGCTGACTTCTAACCCCGTGAGCAGCAGCACACACAAGGGAGGGTTGTGGTGCTGAATTAATGTTGTGGGATCTTCGATCTCCCGGGTGTCAGCCCTCAAAGGGACCTTGGGCCAAGAAGGGGGGTCGGTTTGGGTTGTTTTTTTTCCTGCAGCGCTGAAGCCAAACGTGTGCTGGGCTCTGTTCCACGGGTGCTGGCAGCAGGCTGTGCTGCCCACTGAGGAGAACGGGCTCCGTTATTTAATGAACTGAACTCATTTGCTGCCGATCGCTGCTGCTAAACCCTGACTGTGCTATAGAACCAGCTCTAACCTCCGGCCGTTTAATGTTATCAGTGGTGCAGCCCAATCTCAAGGCCCATCAGCAGATAGTGCGATCCTTTGGCACTGAGATCCTCCTGGAGAACGGAGAGATAAATCGTGAGGCTCTGGGAAACATCATCTTCTCCCAGCTGGATAAGCGGCAGCTGCTCAACTCCATCACCCACCCGGAGATCCAGAAGGAGATGCTGAAGCAGATCCTGAAGTACTTTGTGTTGGGTAAGATGCTGGGTCCCAGGCACCACAGGACAGGAAGGACAGGGAGGGGTTGGAGAGGTGGGGTAAAGAAGGGCAACTGGGCTGGTCAGGGGTCTGGAGAACAGGGCTGATGGGGAGAGGCTGAGAGAGCTGGGGCTGTTAGGCCTGAAGAAGAGGAAGCTGAGGGGCAACCTCACTGCTCTCTACAGCTACCTGAAGGGAGGGTGCAGTGAGGTGGGGGTTGGCCTGTTCTTCCTAGGGACTTGCGATAGCAGCAGAGGAAATGGGGTCAGGTTGGACCTTAGGAAAAACTTCCCAGAAAGAGTGGGGAGGCCTTGGCACAGGCTGCCCAGGGAGGGGGTGGAGGCAGCATCCCTGCATGAGTTCAACAACCAGGCAGCCAGGGTGTTTGAGGAGCTGGGGTAATGGTTGGGGGCTGTAGGACAGATACCTTGAAGGTCTTTTCCAACCATGATGATTCTGTGATTCTATGCACCAGGACTCCTGCTCAAGCAGGGCTGCCCCAGCCTGTAGGATTAAAAGGGAAAGAGGGATGGGAAGGAGAAAGAAACTGCTGCTGAGTGCTAGCCTTTGTGCTCTGCTGCCGGTGGCCTTTCACAGCGGCCTTTGGAGGATTCGTTCCTGCCTTTCACAGCTGCCCTTCAGCACCTTCTTCTTCTGTGCTTGAAAGTACATCTGTAGAGCCTGAGAAGTTGTATTGTGGGGCCTCTCCTGAGGTTGCTCATGGGATAATATCACACCTCCCCATAACAGCCAAATGCTCATCCCACCATCCCCCCTCCCCACCCCAGTTTTCAGTGAGAGCTCTGGAGCCCTTTTAAGTCTAGATGAGGTGAGCAGTGGGCTGGCAGCTGAGCTGCCAGAGCCCTGCGTTTTCCCCTGATAAACAGAACAAATACTGCTGTCAGCTGCCGTCGGATCAAACGCCGGATAAGATCCCCAGCCAGGGTGGAGGTCTTGCCGTAGACAGAAGAATGTCTTCATAGAGCTGGGCTGCTCTAACGCAGCTTATCAAAGCTGAGCCCAGTGACAGCTGAATAGGCCATTGCCGGGGCACCGCAGGGCAAGGAGGAGGAGGAAGCAACAGGCAGGAAAGCCAGGAGCTAGAAAGCAAGTCTTGAACCCAGGCCTGCTGGCTCACAAGGCAGCTGCTGTCCTGCCCCTCGGCGAGAGCGTCGTGTCTCTTCAGCAGTGGCTTTGTCCTCATTAGTCAGGTTTTAATGATTTGGGAGAGCTGGGGTGGTCTCGGAGGAGCACTGTGTAAGGAAAGGACTCATCGATCCAACCACAGGGCAGCCACAAGTCTCTCTGGGCAGGAAAAATGGTGCCTTGGTGGAGGCTGCTTTGTTGTGGCTTTTCTTACTGTACCCAGTGAGGGGATTTGGGTTGGGAAGAGGGAATGCCCCATGGCCATGGGGCAGTGAGGTACTGGCTGCTGCTTGTGAAGGGCAGAGGCACATAGAGAAGCTGGGGATGGGCTGTGGGGCCCTGGGCGGATGATGATTATTTCCCCTTCTCTGCATGGTGATAGTGCTTTGGAACCAAATGTGGCTGGTTTGGGGGAGATTTCAGGCTCTAAGGCTGAGCCTGGGGGTTCCCCCCACCCCATTTCAGCATCAGACCTGTGAGAGGAAGGGTTTCTGTGGGAAACAGAACTATTTGGGAAGGGTTTCCACAAAGGAAAGAAAACTGAGCTGGGAAGCTTCAGCTCAAACAGTGGTGAGGACTTGGATGAGTGAAGGAGAGGGGCAGGGAGAGGAGAACAAACCCTGCTGTGGGTCACAGAGGCCCTGGAGAAGCCAGCGCTGACGGCTCAGCTGCTGCTTCACCAGCCAGGCAAAGGCAATTCCATCTGAGCTGCTCATTTCAGCTCCTCATTATATTTCTGCAGCTTCACCTTTGGACTGAGATCATCCAGGTTAGGGTTTGTTTTTTTTCCCCTCTGGAAACTTGGAATGAAACCATTTCCACTGTCTGAGAAGGAGGGACACTGGCAGGTTCTGCTCACCCTGGCTCTCAGCAGAGCTCTGAGCAAATTGTGCTGGACTGCTGTAGCTGGGGTGTTTGTGCCATGAGGGGTTTGGGGGTCCTAGTAATGCTGGTTCTTTTTTTACTGGGAGATGTTGTCATTTCTGCAGGCTACCGCTATGTGATCCTTGACATCCCTCTGCTCTTCGAGACCAACAGATTGACCAAGTTCATGAAATACAGAGTCTTGGTTTATTGGTGAGGTTTAGGGTTAAGGCAGGTTTATTGGGGAGCTTTAGGGGAGGTTGAGGTTGGTCCTGAGGAGCAATTTCTGTCCCCAAAGGGGTCCCCAGGTCTGGCCCAGGCTGCCCAGGGCGGTGTATGAGTCTCCTTGTCTGAAGGGATCTCAAAGCCCTGGAGCTGTGGGGTGAGGAACAGGGGTCAGTGGGACCCTAGCAGTGCTGGGGGAGCAGTTGTACTCGATGGGCTGAGCAAGCTTTTCCAACCTAAACCATTTTGTGATTGAAGTTTCCCAAAAACCATCTCCCAGGGAAAGTCCCCAGGTTTGGGACAGTGTTCCGGACAGTGGGGTCAACGGCAGGGGCAGCTCCACTGATCCAATTGAGGGCTGGATCTGAGATGGAGATGCATCCCCCACCCCACCTTAACGCAGGCTGTTCCCTCTCATGTGGAGGAAGGTGGGGCAAATCCCCTCTCCCTTCCCTCACCCGCATCTCCCTCCGCAGTGACCCGCCGACGCAGCTCTCCCGGCTGATGCGGCGCAACGGGCTGTCGCAGGCAGAGGCTGTGGCCCGAGTTGCTGCCCAACTGCCGCTGGATGAGAAGCGCAAGTTAGCGACTCACGTCATCGACAACTCAGGGGAACGGGAGGCTACGCGCCGGCAGGTCCTGCGGCTGCACGCCAACCTCGAGGACTCCCTGGAGTTCCTCTGGGTACGGCTGGCAGCAGGTACAGTTCTCGCTGGGCTCGGGGGGCTGCTCTTTCTCCTCCTCCGGCAGCTCAGCTCTTAGTTCACCTTTTCTTTGTGTCATGGGGGGGGGCTTGAATTTCCCGGCTTGAAAAGGGCACCCAAAGGCCACTGCTGGTAATGAGCTTTGCCAGCTGAATGCAGACAGCGGGCTGAGGCGGATCCTTCCAGGCTTCTCAAGGTGAACACGCGTTTGTTCCTGCACCATCTCCCCTGTTCCTGCTCCAGTTCCTCCCCACCCCACTGTGTCTGTGCCATAGAGCAGCTCCCACCATGGGGCTGTGGACCATGGAGGAGATAAGGCCCTTGGTGTCCCCCACCCCAGGGCTCTGTCTGGTGGGATTTGGGTGGATTTAGGCCCTTTAACGCTTTTCCAGGACAATCTCTTCACTGGGGCAGCTTCTCAGGTCCTGCTTCTGCCTGCAGTACCCGTGGGCTGGTCCCTCATAGCCCGCAGTCCCGGTTGATCCCGGTGCAGATGTGGGATTTCCCGTTTTACATCCCTTTAATGGGAACCCGTTAAATCTGCTCAGGGCAGGGAGAGCAGCACCTGGTTTCACCGGGGTGGGGTGTTGAGCTCACAGCACCTTCCCACTCTCTGTTCTACCAACTGTGGGTCAGTTTTGACTTGTGGGTCACCCTGGGCATCTGACCCATCCCTGGAGCAGGCTGAGACCCCGGAACCTGCCCTGGTGAAGCTCATTCAGGGCCGTTTGTGTTCTCCTCCAGCAGCAGTTTCCCCACAGGAGACCCTGACTCAGGCCGAAGCTGCTATTGTCTCTCTCCACGTTTGTTTTAATAAAGCTCTGAACAGCAGCCGCTTCCCTGCAGCCCCCAACCAGCCAGTGCTGCCGCCCCATCCTGCTCCGAGCTCGTTCCTATGCCAGAGCACGGCCACGCTCTGTAAAGTTCAGCACATGCAAGTGGAGCTGAGGAGCACTGAGGGGTTGTTTTTTCCCCCAACCCCATCCCTGAACTGCTCTTAAGGAGCTGTTCAGAGCATCAGCATCTGCCATGAGGTTCTTGGGAGGGGTCTGTGGGAGTTCATGGCTTTGTGTGGGATCCGAGCACCCTACAGGTTGAGTTTGGCTTCCCAGCTGTGACCCCAGCCCTTGCTGCCACCGTCCTGTCCCAGTGGGTCAGTGGGGTTTCAGAGAGGTGGCTGCTACCCGCCCACCAATATGGGGGTTGCTGAGTCCTTCAGGATTCTTGGGCTCCGACCCGCCTTTCCCCTCAGTCCTGCCTGTGCCCAGAGGTCCCTTGTCTCACCCAGGGAGCCCCAGTGATCCCAGTGCAGCTGCAGCCACAGCAGGACATCCTCAAGCTGGGGCAGAACCCTGGCTACCCCCACAGTTTGGGCAGCACTGGGATGGGGCCATGAACAGGCAAAACCCTGCTGCCACCCCTTCCCTGAGTCACAGGGCTGCTGGAGAACACCCCTCACACCTACCCCATAAGTCAGGACTGGTGCAGGCCGGGCTCAGCCTGCAATAAGCTGGGCTTTGCCTTCCTCCCCTCTGGCTCCTCTGTGGTAACCAGGGCTGCGAGGAGCCTGCGGGCAGCGGAGGAACGAGATGGCCCCGTAATCGCATTTGGTGCTTGGCTGCTGCCCTGCTGACGTTCGCCGGCCACTAATGAGGTTAACGGGGCCGAGGGAGCGGGTGGCTCTGGGGGATAGCAGGGCATGGGGCTCCCCCAGTGCGGTGGGGCTGGAGTGCCCATGTTGGGGGCATCCTGGAGAGGATTGAGGCCCGGTAGGGGCATTGGCATGTTGGGTTCCTGAGGCTGGTGCTTGGCCACCAAGCCTCTTCTGTGGGTACCATGCGGTGCACAACCACCCCAGTATCATCACCCTAGCACCATGTCCTTGTCCCAGTCACCCCACTGAGGATACACTGATGGGACACCTGCTAGACACATGGCTCAGCCCTGGGTGGCCTCAGCTCAGTCAATGGGCACTGAAGAGCCCCTTCCACTCATCACATCCCAGTACAGCCCAAGGTCACAGCTCTGTGTCCCCCAGTACCCTCAGCTGAGGCCACCCCAGCTTGCTGCACCTCCCACCATCGACTCAGCACGTCGGCCTGTCGGTCCCGGCTCACCGGGGGCTGCTGGAGCTGCCGGCCCTGCTCAGGCAAATATTTAACTGCTGCAAATTGGCGGCTGGATCGATGGCTCTGCGGCTGCGGGGGCTGCTAACAGACTGCTGCCCCTCCCCATGCACCCTCTCCCCATCTGCCCCTTCCTCCTGCACCCTGTTCTGTGCAGCACCCCCTTCTCAGTGTACCTCAGGCACTTCTGCCCTGCTGCACCCCATTCCCAGTGCAACCCCCTCCTCAGTTCACCCCATCTCCAGAGCCCTCACTCGCCCAGCACACCCTCTCCCCAGTTCACCTCCTTCTCAGAGCACCCAGTCCCTGGAGCAACTTGTCCTGGTGCACCCCGTCCTCATTCCACTCCCTCCCCAGAGCGCCCCATTGCTGGAGCGCACTGTCCCCAGTGCACCCCCTCCCAGCACCCATCACAGGGCACCCACCGGGCAGGTGTGGGCAATACAGATGAGATGGCAGATGCCCTCCTCCCCTGGGCTGTACGGACAGGGGGGCTGTAGGGACAAGGTGACATCCCCCAGTGGGGGCTTGAATGTGATGTCACTGCACGGTCCCAGTGTCATAGATGTGGGGTGGCACATAGTGTCACTGTCACTGCATGCAGCCTCCCCTTGTGTCACTGGTGTCACTGTCACGAGTGTCACAGTTGGCACCGTCCCTGGGGTGTCACAGATGTCACTGTCACGAGTGTCACTGTTGCTGCACAGCCCTTGGTGTCACAGGTGTCACTGCACAGTCCCTGGAGTGTGACACCGTGTCACCGTGGCTGCTTAGTCCCCCTCGTATCACCCAGTGCTACTGCACAGCTCTGCTCTGCTGCACAGCGTCGCTGCTTCTCCCTGGGGTGTCACACGATGTCACTGTCACCGCACAGTGCACACAGTGTCACTGTCACTGCGGGGCTGTCGGGTGCCAGGCAGTGCCACTGCAGCTCCCCAGGGCTGTCACACAGAGTCACCATCAGTGCCTGGCACATGGGATGTCACACAGCACTGTGTCACTGCGTGGCCCCCAGGGTGTCACCCCTCCCCGTAGTTGTCACTGCTGGCCCACAGTGTCACCATCACTGCATGGCCCATCGGGTGTCATCCAGTGTCACCGTCACTGCACAGGATCCTCCCCAGTGGCACCCCCCGAGCTATGACCCACTGTCACTGCCCACCCTCCCGCTGTGTCACTGCCCGTGGGGCACCCTGGGGACAGCACAGCAGGTCCCTGCAGCCCCACATCCCACTGTAGGGACATGGCCCTGAGCTAATCCCCGTGGCCCCGAGCTCATCCTTGTGGTTGGCTCCTGCTGCCAGGCCAGCAGCCGCTTCCCATCTCTCCCAGCCGGGCACTAATTAGGCCGCGATGCTGGCAGCCTTAATTGCTGCCCGGCGGGAGGGTGACAGATCCTGCCTGGCCCTAATGAGAGGCAGCGAGATGTGACAGGGACAGCACACGCCGCCCCACTTCCCCCACTGCTACCTGTAGCTGGGCTCTCTGCACTGGGTGAGGCATGGTGCCCCTGCGCTGGGTGTGTCACTGGCCACCCAGGTGGCCAGTCAGCAGTACCCTGGGTGAGCTGGCCACCCAGCCAGCCTGGTGGCCAAACAGCCTGTGGTTCAGCTGACCAACCAGCCAGCCAGGCAGTCAACTAGTCAACCGGTCAACTAATCAGTCCATCAGGCAGTCAACTAGCCAACTGGCCAATCAACTAAGCCACCACCTAGCCAGCTACCCAGACAGCCAACTGGCCAGCTGTCTGTCTGCTGAGTAGCCAACCAGCTAGTTGGCCAACCAGCTTCCAACCACCCAGCCAGCCAGCTGAGCAGCCTGCTAGCCAAGCAGCTGGTCAGGCAGGCATCTAGTTGGCTTGAACCCAAGCAGCCTGTTGGCCAAGCAGCTGCCCAACCACCAAGCCTCACAGCTAGCCAGGCAGCCAGCTGGCCAGCTCAAGCCAAGCAACCAACCAACTGACCATCCAAGCAGCCAGTGAGCCATCCGGCCACTAGCCACCCACCCAACCAACCAGGAGTACATTCTGCCCACATCCCAACAGGTACTAGGACCTGCCTAGCCCTCCCCTCTGTCCTGCAGCCCCATCGCTGTGTGCGCCTCAGCTTCTTGCTGGATGGGGACACCACTGTGTGACAGCACCAGACCGAGGTCACTTCCTGGCTGCCCCATTAAGCCCCAACAGCTCATCACAGCGTGCAGGGCACTGGCTACCTCCCAGCCAGCACTAGCCACCTGCCTGCTCCTGGGTGAGGTGGTGGGGTGAGTGAATGCAAGGGTGGGTGATGGACATACGGGAGTGGAGGGAGTGTTGGAAGGAAGAAGGGAGGAGAGAGGGATGGACAAGTGGGGATGGATGGAATGGATGGATGGAATGGATGGATGGATGGATGGATGGATGGATTGGATGGGTGGATGGATGGATGGATGGATGGATGGATGGATGGATGGATGGATGGATGGATGGATGGATGGATGGAATGGGTGGGTGGGTGGATGCCACCAAGATGGTGGGAACCAGCAGAGGAAGCCCCACATGGGAGCTCAGGAGGTGAGTCCATCTTCCCTGCTCTGCTCCAGCCCAAGCAGCCCATGATCNGTGGTGTCACTGGGTGCAGTGCCCATGGTCCCCCACCCCCCCCTCCCCAGCACAAGCAGCCCATGGGCAGCACCCTTAGGGCACCTAAGGTATGGAGCAGCACCCATCCCCCAAACACCCCTCACCCTTTCCAGACTCTGCTGATGAGCTCCCAGGGTGGGAGGGGGACTCACAGCCTCCTCGGGGCCAAATTCATGCCCCCTACCCCAGCCACAGTGTCCCCTGGTGTCACCCCCCCTCTCCCTACGTGGCCCTGCCAAAGCAAACAGCTGTGGGCTCGGCTGAGCATCGATTCTGCGGGAGCTGCTGTTTGCTCAGCCTTTGCAGAGGAACGCGATGAGCAGAGCCGCAGCCACTGCAGCCACCGCTGTCACCACTGTCACCACTGACACTGCCACCACCTCCCGTGTTTGTCCCTTTTCCCCCTCCTGCCCTCCCCAACAGGGAGTTGTGGAGGTTTGACCATCAGTTGTCTGCTCCCCTGATTCTTGTCTGCAACCTCCTTGTCCCTCCTCCTTGGGAACAGGGACAGGGAGCACCTTGGCATCTCCAGGCAGGGTCACCTAGGCTGTTGTCTCCAACTATAGGGTGCTGCTGCCTCAGGGAGTTGTTGAAGCTGTCCTGATTCTGCGACTGGGTGTAGGACCATGGCCTGGGGATGTGGGCTCCATGCCATGGGGACAGGGTGGCCCAGGCTGGTGAGGTGTCCTGGAGTGGTGGCCATGTCACGGGGACATGACAGCAGATGGTGCTGAGGTGTCCTGGGGTGGTGGCACACAATGAGGCCGTGGTGGCCCAAGATGGGGAGGTGCCCTGTGGAGATGGTCATGTCACGGGGGCACAACGGCCCATTGCAATAAGGTGACCTAGGACTGGTACCCAGTGTCCCAGCATGGTGGCCATCCCATGGGGACATAGTGCCAGTGGGATATCTCGGAGCGGTGGGCCCACCACAAAGCCACATTGGCCAGGAGTAGAGATGCCTCCCTACCCTGTAGCTGATATGAGTGCCCTGAGGCAACCAGAACACGGCTGTTCCTTCCACATGTCCCCACCAGTGCCACCCCATCCCCACGCAGAGCCCCCGGCCCACCCGGGCCACTGCAGCTCAGCGCCGGCGGGTGACTCACGCAGGCGGTGACCTCGGCGAGGCGTATTTTTAGGCGCTCGTTAAAAAAGAGAGATAACGAGGAGTGGGGAGGGGGGGGCACCTCACAGCGACGGAGAACCGAGCCAGAGAAGGCGCTGGTGACATGATGGTGACAGCTTGGGGGGAGGACACATAGCTGGCAGCTCCCCCCACCCCAAAACACTCTGCCCACCGCCCCCCCCTCCCCCTCGGCTCATTAA
>VZRI01003925.1:0-24580 GCA_013397515.1 Upupa epops
GGAGAGCAATAAGGTTGGGGAAGAGACTGAATTGCAAAGTCCCATTTTCTCTGGGTTTCCTTCCCCACAGGGCTGCCAGTTTCCAGATAAGTTACAGCACCACCGAAGTGTCTTTTTCTAAGGCTTGTCCTGCATTGCAGGAGTAATTGTGATGAATCCTCAATCAGGACAAATCCAACTCGTGTGAAGAATTTAAGCAGGTGAAATTAGAGGCCGGTAGGAAGACAACAACTGCTGGAAAGCACCGTAAGCAAATGATGGATGAGATCAAGGAAAGAAATGGATGGATTGTCAAACACACAAACCGACAGCACAACGGGAAATTGATAGCAGCTGTTCCAGACTCAGCCCAGACCTACCACGTTGCCTTAAAGCATCATTAACTTTAGCACAAAAGCTATGTGCTACAGAGATTTTATTAGGCAGAATCACAGGTGCTTAAGAACTTGATGAAGTGTTTTCCTGACATGAGTGCCCTTGTTGCACACATAGATGCTGAGGGCCTCACAGGGACACCAAAGTGACCCAATGTGTTTGACATGCTGGAAGCATCTGGGGTACCCCTGGTAAATGGTCTGCCTGGCCAAACATATAATTTAATTGTACCTAGTCAGGCAAAAATAATCACAAAAATATCAGAAATTGTAGTAAGGGGGGCAGGAGAAGCAGAAAGAAGCCAGTGATCAAACTCTCTGTCAGCCCCAGACCAGCTATACCTCATGGGACTTGGCATGCAGGCATGAAGTACTGTGCCACAGTGGGTTCTGTTCAGATCAGTGCCGTATAGGCACTGCAACACATAAGTCATCAGAAAAACTTCATTACATGGAAAAAGGGGAAGGTGGTTTAGGATTTGGCTTTATTTCATATTATCCTGCTCTGATTCGATGGATAAAAAACCTGAATGCTTATTATCCTGCTTTGATTTGATGGGTAAAAAATTGACTAGCACCAGCCCCACTACAACTTCCTTTTTGGTAGTTGTAGAGAGCAGTAAGGTCTCCTCTCAGCCTCCTCCTCTCTAGACTAAATAATCCCAGTTCCCTCAGCCACTCCTCACAGGACCTGCTTGCCAGACTTCTCCCCAGTCTTGTTGCCCTTCTCTGGACCCACTCCAGCACCTCAATGACCTTCTGATACTGTGTTGCCCAAACTGGACCCAGTACTCAAGGTGCAGTTGAACAAGTGCAGAGTACAGGGCCACCATCACCACCTTCCTCTTGCTGGTTACACCTTTCCTGATCCAGGCCAGAGTGTGGTTGGCCCTCTTGGCCACCTGGGCACACTGCTGGCTCCTGTTCAGCTGGCTGTCAACCAACATCCCCAGGTCCTTTTCTACCAGGCAGCTCTCCAGCCACTCTTCCCCAAGCTTGTAGTGCTGATGGGGGTTGTTGTGACCAAAGGGCATGACCCAGTACTTGGCTTTGCTAAACTTCATCCCATTGGCCTCAGCCCATGTTCCCATTCAAATGAGGAAGGAGAGCATCACAGTAGCTTCAATGGGATGCATCAGCATCCCATGTCCAGCCAGGTCAACTCAACACAGCTTGTCAACCCAAGGGGAAGGCTTGAGAACAACTGAAGTCCTGCTTGCTTTGTCAGTAATTTCTCCAGCTAATTTTGCTAATATCCTCAAAGCTTTTAAAGGACGTTCAACAAAAAGGTCATTTGGAAGTGTTTGCAAAGATTAAGGGAGATCAGGAAGCATTTTCTGTGCGCTATCTGCCACATGCTCAATTTACTGTCAGGGTGGAAGAAAACAACAAAATTAATCCTTACCGAGCAAATTAGGATGATACTGTGCCAGGTCACGTTCCTGGATTATAAGATATCTACCAGTCAATCCTGAGTTATTGTTCTGCAAATACTCAACAACCTAATTTGATAGAGACTCTGGGAAAAAAATTACAATAGGAAATTGGTTTCCTTGTGCTTCAGAATAAACATCCCATAAAAAACAAGAGGCATTTAGCCTGACACCAGAGAATGCCCATAACTTTATTAGTGCAGCCTGGTTTTCAAAGCAGGTCTCCATCATTCCATGGCTATCAAACCTCCTAAGAGGTTGGGAGGGAACCCAAGCTCCATTAGATAAAAGATTGCTCATGCATTCACCTGTATCTTCAAGGTGAAGCAAGATACGGATTAAGATGCCCAAAGACAGTGAACATTTTTCCTTAGATACTTTATTCTAGATGCCCTGTTATCCCATAGCCTCAGTCAGAGAGCCCTGTTATCCCATAAGCCTCAGTCAGTTGCTCTTCTACAACTTGCATCCTGAAATCTGTGTTTTGCCTTCACCACTTGGCACAAATTCTTGAGAGAACATGTGTGCAAGTGACATAGGGGTAATGGTTACACAGCCCAAACAGAATACCAAACCACACAGAGATGGAACTTCATAGAATCATAGAACATCCTGTGCTGGAAGGGATCTCCAAAGGTCATCTAGTCCAACCCTCCTGCAGGGAGCAGGGGCAGCCTCAATTAGATCAGGCTGCCCAGAGACTTGAACAGCCTCACATGGAAGATCTCCAGGGATGGGGTCTCAACCACTTCCCTAGGCAACCTGTTCCACTGTTCAACTCCCCTCCTGCTCAAGAACTTCCTCGCAACAGCCCATTTCAGTCTGCCCTTCTGTAATGTGAACATCTCTGTGTGCAGTGGAGCAGGCAGATGCATCTCCTATCAAGAAAACAGAACTTAATGGTGGTGTCTAACTTTTTCTCATCCTTTCTAGCCTCCTCCTTCACACTGGATGATTCAGCCTTTCCTGGCCTGTCAGAATTATAGTTGATAACATTCTTGTCATGTCCCAAGGGTTCAGGATACTCAGTAACCAGCTCATGCTGGGAGGGAGGATGATCTATGTGGAGCCTGAGAACAGGGTCAGGGTTAGCCATAACACAGATCACTACAGCCACTCTGAAATGCTCAGACACATCTTAATTATTAAAACCAATGTAATATAGTGCTTTGCTTAGGTACCATGTGAGGTGGCTCCTTAAGCAACACACTGTCAGGAAAGACCATTTGGCCTGTTGGAAACAAAAGGAACGAGTAAACAGAAGCAAGGCAAACAAAATCCTCCCAAGGTGATGCAGTCCTGGTGTGCCACTCACAGCTGGTCCATGAGCTGGAGGCAGGAAACTATGGGAAGAATAAAATGCAGTGGTTTCTAATCGGCTCTGAATGGTCTCTCAAAAACTTAGGATTCTTTTAAATAACATTTTTATACTACTAATTTAGATGGGAGTAAGGTCTCGTTGTGCAAACAGAAGAGAAAAATGACATTTGCTCCCAAGAGTTTTGGCTGTATTTAGAGAAGACAGATGGCAAATGCAGGAACAGAGCCCCCACGGCAGCTGACAGCTCACGAAGCAGCTATATGCAGCTTGGAAGTCAAACCTCTCAAATATTTGCCCAGTGACCAGTGCTTCAGATCTTATTGCTTCCTCAAGTCCTTGTTCTGGCTGCAAAGTGACATGCAAATGGCTGCAGCACTGCACTGGGATATATTTGCCCTTGCATACACTTACAGAATTTCATCCACTCTGAAAATACATCTAACCTGACCAAACACTCCTGCTTTAGATAGATCACAGAGACGTGGAACCTGTGCATGCCTCAACTCTTTCAAACAGTTACAAGTAATACCAAGCTCAAGCAAAAAGCTCAGAGAGAATGTATCCTACTTGAACTGGTCACACTGGTTTAACTACAGGTACCTCTGCTGTACAAGCAGCACTTGGGATTATGGTTCAGCTGCAAACTCCTCACTTTTTAACATGCCCCCAAGAGAAATGCAACTGCTTACAAGGAGCAGCTGAGGAAACTGGGGCTGTTCAGCCTGGAGAAGAGGAGTCTGAGAGGAGAACTCACTGCTCTCTGAAGGGAGAGTTATAGTGAGGGTGGAGGTCAGTCTCTTTGCCCAAATCACCAATGATAGAGCAAGAGGAAACAGCCTCAAGTTGTGCCAGGGGAGGGTTAGGTTGTACGTCAGGAAAAATTGCTTCCCTGACAGAGTGGTCAGGGGTTGGAACAGCTTGCCCAAGGAGGAGGAAAGTTGCTATCCTTGAAGATGTTCAAAGAATGAGTAGATGTTGCCCTGGGGAACAGGGTTTTGTGGACAGGGTGGGGCTGGGTTGATGATTGGACTGGATGATGTTGTAGGTCTCTTCCAACCTTAATGGTCCTATGATTCTATCCTTTAGGTGAGGTTGTTTGCATCAGCAAAAGGGTAGAAGTGATTCAGTCCTTCCCTTTGGTAGGGTTTTGTCCTGTCACCCACTTTTTCTTCGTTATGAACCCCTCAGTTCTAGAAGGATGCAGTCCAAGCACTACACCATTAGTTTCAGTGCAGCCAGTTCTCTGGAAAAACTTGGCTGGCTGGGCCCATAGCTCCCACCCAGTAGACACATGTGTAGACTTGCAAAAGAGTTAAATATTTATTTCAGAATCTTTGCCTCCTTCCCACCAGAGAATTCCATTCAGCACACCATTACGGCAAATTTTACTAATGCTAGCCTATGGGAATAGCAGGGTAATAGCACCATCTGACTCATCATAATTTGATTCAAACTCATATTGCTTTTCCATTTTATTTCTCTTAGCCATTCTGGCTTGTAACAGTCAACAGCAGGCTGAAATTTCACCTAAATGAGAGCATTTTTGCTCAGTGGAAGAACATTACTCTGTGCCATTTGCTTAATAGTTCACATTACTGTGTAGGGAGTGTTGCATCCTTAGGCCAAGTTCCTGGCACCCGGACTGTCAAAAGTTTCAAGGGCAACATAACAGCAGCTCCTGAATGGTAAAAACCTTATTGCCTGGGCAAAATTATGGTTCCTCAGGTAGCCTGCAAGTCAGGGGAATTCTCAGCTGTATCTATGCACAGGCAGAGGAAATAAGTAAAGGCAGGTTACACTTCACCTCACGGGTCCTCATAGGAAAAGACTTTTGAGTACTACATTCATACTGCTGGTCTCAGAGAAACCCAAGAGATGGATGTTGCCATCCTTGTGCTGCATTTGCTGCAAGAGCTCTCAATTGTGTTAGCTACCAATAATGAAAATTTCACCAAGAAAATAAATAAAGGGAGAGTTGAATTGCAAGGAACAGGAGGAAACTACTGAACAGAACAGCTGAGACTAAAGCAGATCAATGCTGTCATGACAAGTCAGACAAACTCTCACCTTACGAGAGTGCAACCCAATGCAACAGGGAGCTGACTGCAGCTCTGGGTGGGCCTGACCCTTTTTGCCTCCTAGCTGCAAAGAGAGATGAAGAGCAGAGGGAGGTGTCACTGAGAGCCAAGGCACAATGGCACACCTCTGGGTTAACAGAGAGAGACCACAGTAGGTCTATAGATGTTCTCCTCCCCCTCTATCTGTACCGGGGAGGCCCCATCTGGAATATTGTGCCCAGTTATGAACCCCTCAGTTCTAGAAGGATGCAGATCTGCTGTTAAGAACGTATTGCAGAGCCACGAGGATGACAAAGGGAGTGGATCATCTCCCTGATGAAGAAAGGCTGAGGGAGCTGGGTCTGCAGCTGGAGAAGAGGAGACTGAGGGGTTTATAAATCTAGAAATCGTGAGTGTCAGGAGGATGGAGCCAGGCTCTGCTCAGGGTTGTCCAGTGATAGGACAAGCAGCAGTGGGTACAAGCTGGAGCAGAGGAGGTCCCAGATAAACATAACATGAAACTTTTGCACTGTGAGGGTAACAGAGCCCTGGCACAGGCTGCCCAGAGTGGCTGTGGAGTTTCCTGCTCTGGAGACATTCAAAACCAGCCTGGATGTTTCTGTGTGACGTGATCTAGGTGATCCTGCTCTGGCAGGGGGGTTGGACTGGATGGTCTTTTGAGGTTCCTTCCAACCCCTAACTTTCTGTGATTCTCTGATCTTTGCTCCAACAGGAAGAAAGGCAGGGAAAGCGCAGGTGCAAGGCAACTGCTCCCTGAGTGACAGAGCATGTGTTTAAGGACAGTGTGTCAGAACATTGCAGAATTTCCAGGACACCACTGCAGTGGATAAAACCACCAGTAACCCCAACAGCTGAGTTGTGGTCAGTGAACATTCATGCTTTCTCAGTGCTTTCTGTGTTTGGAATTTGCTGAGATTGCTTAAACCACACTGAAGCTGAGTCTGTGGAAATGAATCCTTTTGTCTTGCCCTCACAATGTTACGGAACACAAGAAACAACTTTATGTAGTATGACATGCATCATGACACAGTGCACACACAGTACAGTGCCTATTCACCCATACTCGGCTACACTAGAAATGTGGCCAGCAGGTTGAGGGAAGTGCTACTCTGCTCTCTTAAGATGCACCTGAAGCACTGTCAACAGTTCTGGAGCCCTCCACACAAGAAGGACATTGAACTCTTGTAGCAGGTCCAGAGGAGGCCATGAAGATGGTCTAAGGGCTGGAGCACCTCTCCTATGGGTGCAAGAGTTGGGGCTGTTAAGCCTAGAGAAGAGGAAGCTCCAGAGAGACCTTATAGTAGCTTCCAGTAGCTGAAGGGGGGTTATAAGAAGCTGGGGAAGCACTTTTCACAAGAGTTTGTAGTGATAAAATGGGGGGAAATGGCTTTAAGCTTGAAGAGGGGAGATTTAGATTAGATACGAGGGGGAAATTCCTTACAGTGAAGGTGCTGAGGCACTGGAACAGGTTGCCCAGGGAGGTTGTGTCTGCCAGAAGTGTTCGAGGGCAGGCAGGATGGGGCTCTGGGCAACCTGATCTTGTGGGAGAGAGGTGTCTCTGCCCGTGGCAGAGGATTGGGACTGGATGATTTGTGAGCTCCCTTCCAACCCAAACTATTCAATGATTCTGATTCAACTTGGAAGGAAAGAAACATCCTGCCTACCTTACCTCAGGCTCTAACTCCCTCCACACAGTTCAGGAGTCATCAGCCATAAAAGGGAGTCTGAAGTGCACCACCAAGAAAGAAAGAATGACAGGCAGACCAGATTTTATGTTCCATATTCCACATCCTACATCTGCTCCAGAAAAGACTACACAACTGCACTAACTGTGGAGCCGCATGCCTCAGCTCATTGTACACCAAAAGCGTAAACCAATTGCCGAGACTTTTGTACTGGTCCTAAAACACGTTAGCACTGGTTGTTTACCTCTGAGCATGTATGTGGTCATGCAAAACATCCAGACTCTTTGCACACTTACTCACATTTGTCTGGATTTCAAAGCATAAAAATAACTCAGCCAAACTGGAGTTTAAAAACTCATAACTGGATACATAAAAAAATAAGGAAACCAGATTTTTTCTGAACTTACAACTTCTTTCCTCTCAACAGTTGATCTCATTTTTCTTTTCTCCTGAAAAGGTTCAAAGGACTTATTTAACAGAATTTGGTAAATACCTTGAATAACATGAGAAAGACATTGGCTAGCTGATGAGGGTTGATATGGTATTGATCTGAAAGCTAGCTATTATGATTTCCAGACTACTATAAAGTACTTTTCATTGAAATTTTTTTCAGAGACTGTTTTTATTAATACACATCTGTCTGTTCTTCTAAGCAGGTGATAGAAGTTTGATCTTAAGCTTTAAAATCCTGAGACCCATCGTTGCTAGGAAACCAGCAAATCTAATTCCTATGGCTCATAACACAAAAATATAACCATAGACTGATTCTCTCTGAGAAACTCACACTATGTGTTTTTCAATTCCCTCTTTTGTCACGGATTTGAAGCTTTCTTTTGATTCATTTAAGCTGAAGGAAAGGCACATCCGTTATATTGGTAAATATGTTAACAGAATAAAAAAAATAGATGGAACATTCTTATATCAGAATTTTTCATTTATCTCCTCACCAGAATATGAAATGACAGAGCGGCGTGTTGTAGAGTCCTGAAATTTAGTTCTAATATGGATTTGCAAATTTCCCTTTAATATTTTATTACTGTGATTGTTGATCATTTCTGGTTCAGGAGCTGTCTTTGTAGATAATCAATCTGGTGTCTTTATGAGAAACATTATTCATAACCATACGTAAAAGATCTGTGCTTTCATTACAGCATAACCAGTTAACCATCCATCTACATTCGCCCATCTGACCTTGCAATTACGGGCATATCTATATGATGCATTGCAATAGAGTCATTAATTCTACTGCCTTAGACTTTTATTCTTTGCCTTGGCAGGACTGTGAGGGAAAGTAACACAGATTCCATTAATAACAATTATTGGTGATGCGATAGGAGCCCAAATAACATTCTATTTTAAAAGTGGAGTTTTGTCAGTGGACACAAGCAAATACCAATATGTTGAATTTTAGGAAGCTGATTTCTTAATTGCATAAAAGAAATGCTGCCATGTGAAAGAAAGAGAGTGTACTCTTTACAAGAGAAATAGTATCTAAATATAAAATCAATATCCTCTCTACTAGCTTGTACTTTCTCAAGATACGCTTACAAGAAACACATACAGTGGTGAGAAAAGACACCATTTGCTTCCTACTAGAGTTCTTAAAACAATAAGAGTCACCCATTCCACTTGTTTTTCCTGGAAGAGCTGGAATGCTGAGAGATACCAGCCAAACATGGTCATAGAACCATAGAATGTGTCGGGGAGCAAAGACCTCCAAAGGTCATGCAGTCCAACCCTCCTACAACAAGCAGAGACACCATTCATCAGACCAGATTGTCCAGAGCCACATCCAGCCTGACCTTGAAGGGCTCCAGAAATGGGGCCTCCACAACCTCTCCAGGCAGCCTGTTCCAGGGATCCCTCACCCACAGATTCCAGAGCTTTTTCCTCCTGTCCAGTCTAAATCTGCCCTTTTCCAGCTTCAAACCATGACCCCTTGTCCTATCCTTCCCTGCCCTTGTGAACAGTCTCCCCAGCCTTCTGACAGCCCCTTTTATGGATTGGAAGGTCACTAGCAGGTTCTTCCAGAGCTTTCTCCTCTTTAGGCTGAACAACCTCAAGTCTCTCAGCCTGTCCTCATAGGAGAGGAGCTCAAAACATCCTATCCAGCAAGCCATGGCAACAACTGCTGAGTGAGTGCCAGCATCCTGATGATCAATGAATGCATGAACTCACCACTCCCTCCTATCTCCCAGGGGGAGAAAATGTCCCTTCTTAAAAAAAAAAAGAGAAAGCTTAACCTCCACAGGCTTCTTCTTCCACAGTTTCTGAGGGAGCTAGCAACCAGCAACTTTTGTGCCGCCAGCTGCTGCCAGAAGTGATGTGGCAGTGCTGGAGGGGAGGCTCTCATCCTCTGGTGATGTCTTACAAGAGCTCCTGCAATTGCAAGAGAATTGTTTTATTCTTTGCCTTTAACAGAACGAATGGGAAATGACATACAGTAAACTGCATTATTACATTTAGAATGCAAATCACACTCTTAAGCTTAGGAAATGGCAAACTGTCACACTGCCACAAGGTCTTTATTCTGCCCTTTCAGGATTAGGACTTGTTTTTCAAATTCCCTGATCCAAACCACTTTTCCAAATGCTGGGCTTTAAGCAAGATAAGAACTCAGCATTGAAAGATAAGTGTTGGAAAAAATCCAGCACGCATAGAATTAAGAGTGCACAAAGAACTATAAATTTAGATTTTCCCTGTTCTCCAGCTTTTGACCTTGCAGCTGAGTGATATTTTTAATGCGAACTTGAGTGACTACATCTACACTAACAGTGTTATGCACATATCTCAAACACACCGACAAATCCACTTTCTCTATTTAAAATGCTTTTATAATATTATTACAATATAGAATAAATTTTAAACTCCTTTTCCCACATCAGTAACACAAGTATCCTACTGCTCTAACTCTGCCCTAGAACCTCGCTGTGCGCTTACACACAGAAAACCTCCATCAATAACAAAGCATCAGTTACTCACCAGAAAAACATCTTTCCTGCAGTTGCCCTCTGTAGTCCTTACACCCCCTCCCTCCAAGAGAGGAACAGAGCAGAGCCCTCTCAGAAATGGAGATGGAAGCAACTGTTTCCCTTAAATTGATAACTAAGGGAGGACCATGACGAAAGGGATGTAAACAGACACAGAACTGCAGGCTCACAGTCTGCTTGGGACGAGAATAAAAAGCTGAGAACTTTCTGCTCGTTACACAAAAAAAAAAAAAAGAAAAAAAGTCTAATTGTCAGAGGCCCCTCAGCAGCACCAGCAGCACATTCTGCAGCATGGGCCTTGCCACAGCTGTCAGACACACAGGGAACCCTCTCAGTGGTGTGATTGCCTAGCCCAGCACTAATATCCGAGAGAATAATAAGATAAATGGTTTCCTCTCCAAAACACAGTTGGCTACTACAGCATGTATTCACCATACTTCCCCTTAGTCCACCAGCTCTAGGACTCTACTCTCAGTACTATCAGTCAAATGTGCAGTACACAGAAAGCCCCATCTGAACTGAAATCAGGATGAACAAGACACATCCACAGGATGAAAGGCTCTCAGCCTGGGCCTCTAAAGCTGAAGACAATTTGCTCGAGGGGTCAGCAGAAGCGCACCAGTCCTCAATCCCTGCTCTCTGGGTTATGTCCCTGCAAGAGTAAATTGAGCCTATGATAGCATCATTTTGATTACCATAGAATCACAGAATGGCCTGAGTTGGAAAGGACCTCCAAAGGTCATCTTGTCCAACCCCACTGCAGTGAGCATGGACATCCTCAACTCGATTAGGATGCACAGAGCCTTGTCCAGCCTCACCTGGAATAGCCCCAGGGATGGGGGCTCAACTCCCTCCCTGGACAACCTGTTCCAGTGTTCAACTCCCCTCCTGCTCAAGAACTTCTTCCTAACAGCCCATTTCAATCTGCCCTTCTCTAATGTGAAAGCACTGCCTCTCACCCTATCACTCCAGGACTTCAGAAACAGTCTTGCTCCAGTCTTCTTGCAGCTCCCTTCAGGTACTGGAAGGTCACTATCAGGTCCTCCTGAAGCATTCTCTTTTCCAAACTGAAAAACTCCAGCTCCCTCAGCCTGTCCTCTAAGTTTACCATCTGAGTGAGCTGATCAAAGCCACTCAATTCTCTGCTTCAACAAGAAGTTTGAGGCAAACCCATGAAGTAGTGCTCATGGGTCAAAAGTGAACTCAAATGATACAATCAAGCATAGATTTCATATACCTTTAA
The DNA here is from genome assembly GCA_013397515.1 of Upupa epops. Taxonomy (NCBI): domain Eukaryota; kingdom Metazoa; phylum Chordata; class Aves; order Bucerotiformes; family Upupidae; genus Upupa; species Upupa epops. The sequence goes on from VZRI01003925.1 coordinate 11,125, forward strand.
TATCATTGAAATTCTAAAGTGGTCTGAGTTGGAAGNTGTTCCAGTGTTCAACTTCCCTCCTGCTCAAGAACTTCTTCCTAACAACCCATTTCAATCTGCCCTTCTCTAATGTGAAACCACTGCCTCTCACCCTATCACTCCAGAACTTCAGAAACAGTCTTGCTCCAGTCTTCTTGCAGCTCCCTTCAGGTACTGGAAGGTCACTATCAGGTCCTCCTGAAGCATTCTCTTTTCCAAACTGAAAAACTCCAGCTCCCTCAGCCTGTCCTCTAAGTTTACCATCTGAGTGAGCTGATCAAAGCCACTCAATTCTCTGCTTCAACAAGAAGTTTGAGGCAAACCCATGAAGTAGTGCTCATGGGTCAAAAGTGAACTCAAATGATACAATCAAGCATAGATTTCATATACCTTTAATATCATTGAAATTCTAAAGTGGTCTGAGTTGGAAGGGACCTTAAAGATCATTCAGTTCCAACTCCCCTGCTATGAGCAGCAACACCTTTCAGCACACAGCCCCATCCAGCCTGGCCTTGAACACTTCCAGAGGTGAAGAAACCACAACCACCCTGTGCACCCTGTTCCAGGGCCTCAGCACCGTCATAAGGAAGAACTTCCTCCTCAGACCTAATCTAAATCTCTCCTCTACTGGCTTAAAGCCATTTCCCCTCATCCTATCTGAAGGAATAAAACACAGAAAAGTCACCTTCCATCAAGCCACCTCCATCCTATAATCATCTGCTGCTGGTATTTACCAAAGAATTTAACTATAAATTAAGTGAGGAATATGGTTTGGAAGAAGTAGTTGGAATAATCTCAATTAAAAATGCAACCAAGCACATGGGGAGGATGGGAAGAATAGCTGTGTCAATTAAAAAGAGGAGAAGAGAAAGACAAGAAGCAAACACCATTCTTGCATGGGAAGAGCACATCCTGCAAGAGTTACTGATCACTCACTGGAGCAAATGCAGCTTATTAGGCTCTGCTGTGAATAGAAATAAGAAGCAAGTAGATGCAAAGGTAGACTTCAGAAAATGAATAAGATCTAGGAAGAAAGTCATATTCATTCACAGTTCCTTTGAATTTTCTTACAATTATTAAAACCCAGCCTCTAAAGGTGCAAAAAAATTGTTTAACTGCCAGGTTAGTGCAGGTTTGCTATCAATATTAAACAGGAGAATGCAAGGGCATGAAATCATCAACCTCCACTCTTCTTACTCTGTAAAATTAACACCAAAAAAATTGTATCTACACTATTACTTCTCCTATCTCTATTCTCCTAAATCAGAATATCTTGTCTAGACCTTTAGGAATGAGTATCTCTGTGAAACATAAGCTGCACTCATTCTGACTTCAAACTACTTACCTTAAAATAAGCCCAGTTGTAACTATTCACTTAATTCATGCTCTGAATCTGAATTTAAGCTCTGAACTTAAAGTAACCCTGCTGCAGTTGCTTCCACAGTTGGGCTTTTTTTCTCTCCCTCTATCCATAGGCAACACTTAGAGGCTAAAATAGAAAGGCATAACAAGCCATAGAATCATAGAATCTGTCGGACTGGAAGGGACCTCCGAAGGTCCAACCCCACTACAACAAGCAGAGCCATCACTCATCAGACCAGATTGTCCAGAGCCCCACTCAGCCTGACCTTGAATGGCTCCAGGATGAGGGCTCCACCACCTCTCCCAGCAGCCTAACCTGCACTTCTGCATAAAGATATCGTATGAAACCATCTAGGGGATCAGTGATGCGCCTGTGCTGTAACTCAGTCACCAGATTCGCAGATCACACTAGTAGAAGAGGCAGAGAATCTCTTGCTCTAAGCTGACATAAATGCCCTCACTGCAGCTCTACAAATCAATTCCAGGTAAGGACTTCTCCCAAACACAGAAGAAAATTAGGACGGTGCTATGAGCTTCAAGAACATCCGTTGGTAGCAGTGCTTTTGTCCCACTCCCTTAATAAGGAGGATCCCTTCGCAGCTGTTCCTGCGTACTCTCCCAGAAATTATTGAATTTCATCAATTCGAGAAAACTAGCCCTGCCAGCATCACCTCTTTTGAGAAGGGATAGAGGAAAGGAAGAGAGTGATAAGCAGAAGAGTAAGAAGGATCTGGAACATGGAGCTTAGAGTACAAAAGGTAGCTTAATCTCTTTCTAAAATAACAGCTCATTTGGCATTATTTGAGGATACAGAGGACAGGAGAATTCATTTGGAAGCTCTAGTATATATGACACATGACTAAGAAGGTGTGCACATTACTGAGGAGTACTGGAGCTTATCCACGTTGCATACAAACAATCCTTTTTCCTCCCCCTAATATTTTATTTTACAAAGACCTGCTTTAGCTACATGATGCAATACAGAGAAAAGCAGCCTAAGCTCATAAGTTTGTTGTAACATAGAGCAAGCACAGAGAAAACCTGTTAGGAGATGAAGATTAAAGACACGTTATCTTTTTCATATTGTGTAAAATACAGTGTTTCTCTATGTGCTCTGTATTCTATACCAGTACCACAAAGAAAGGAGTAGCTTTAACCAATGGCTTCAGAAAACATGTTTCCTATCCCCAGCACTGACAATAATGACAAATAAATGAATGTTTCCTAAGAGCCCTTCCTTTCACAATTTCTAGCAGAGAAACTGTGACAAAGGAACACACAAGATGAGATGAGTGCAACTTGACCTTATATTGAAAACCAGATTACTGTTCCCCTGTATCAGAGAGGTTATAAAATCAGTGATTTCTGCATGGAACAGCTCACAGATATTAGCAATAACATCTTACAGTAGAAACTAAGAAGCCAATTAGACGTCCCCTCTAGTCTGAAATAACAACGCAATACCCTTAAGTTCTTTTTTCTCTCCAAATGTAAAGTTCACATAGAAACTGCTCTGCTTCAGCAATAAATTGAGGAGAAAAAAATAATATGAGGTAACTTGCTACCTGGACATGTCGACCTGTCCCTCATAATTAATAATGGGAGTTCTATTATGGGCCAAGTAGCAGCTAATCAATAGGCTTTGATTCTTGTGCAGTCAACAATAGTTCCTGTGTGCCTGCATAATATCCACTGCTAAACCTGCAGCTTTTCAGTCTAATGTATTTACTACCCATAGTCCAGAGTCAGCAGAGAAACATCTATTTACACTCCACACATCACTCTAACATCTGTTCAGATTCAGGCTGTATGGCCCAGAGCACAGTGGAGAAGAGCACAGAGAAGAGAAAGGAGAAAAATCAAAGGCAAGGCAATAGGAGGTGAGATTGCTGGAGATTTAGAGACGAGTGTTGCAACACTCATCTTTTGGATTATTTTTGTTCTGCATTAGCTCAAAAGGGCTACACCATACTTCCCAAGCAGAAACAAACCATAGAGTAATCCTGTTCCTCCAAGTTCTCCTATGCAGATGTGATCCAAAGGCAGCAGAAGACAGAATCAAGATCCCCGGGAACCTTGGACACAACTCTGTTTCAGCTGTTGTGGGATCCTACGAATTCACTTCTCCCACTCTAGCTTTCACAGTATCACAGAAATGATGAGGCTGGAAAAGACCTTAAAGATCATCCAGTCCAACCTAAAACCAACCAAGTAAACCTAAACATCTGACATCTAGATCATGCCACCCAGCACTTCATCCAGACTAACCTTAAACACTTCCAGGGACGGTGACCCAACCACCTCCGTGGGCAGCCCGTTCCAAAACTGGATCACTCTTTCAGTGAAAAACCTTTTCCTAATGTCAAGTCTAAACCTACCCCGATGGAGCTTAAGACTGTGACCCCTTGTCCTGTCTCCAGTGTCCAGGCAGAAACAACCGACCACCACCTGACCATAACCACCTTTTAGGTAGTTATAGACAGCGATAAGGTCACCCCTGAGCCTCCTCTTTTCCAGGCTAAACAGACCCAGCTCCATCAGCCTCTTCTCGTAGGGCTGACCTTCCAGGCCCTTTACCATTCTAGTTGCTCTTCTCTGGACTCATTCCAGCACCTCGACATCCTTCCTAAACTGAGGGGCCCAGAACTGAACACAATACTCCAGGTGCGGTCTAACCAGTGCTGAATACAGGGGGAGGATAACCTCCCTCTCCCTGCTGGCCACACCATTCCTGATACAGGCCAGGATGCCATTAGCCCTCTTGGCTGCCTGGGCACACTGTTGACTCATGCTAAGTTTACTGTCCACCAATACCCCCAAGTCTCTTTCTACCTGAGTACTCTCCAAGATCTCCACTCCCAGCCTAGAGTTCTGCCTGGGGTTGTTATAACCAAAATGCACAACCCGACACTTAGACTTGTTAAAACTCACCCTGTTAGAGTCTGCCCATCTCTCCAGTCTGTCCAAGTCCCTCTGCAGGGCCCTCCTACCCTCCAACAGATCGACACGGGCTCCAAGCTTGGTGTCGTCCACAAATTTGCTCATGATGGATTCCAACCCATCATCAATATCATCAATGAAGACGTTGAACAGGACTGGACCTAACACCGACCCTTGGGGGACACCACTAGTAACCGGTCGCCAACTAGATGCGACACCATTAACCACCACTCTCTGGGCTCGTCCATCCAACCAGTTCCTGACCCAGCACAGTATATTCCTGTTCAAAGCCTCTTGCTGCCATCTTAGCCAGGAGTAGATCATGGGAGACAGTGTCGAATGCCTTACTGAAATCTAGGTAAACCACATCCACAGCCTTCCTCTCATCGATCAGTCTAGTCACTTGATCATAAAAGGAGATCAGGTTAGTCAGGCAAGACCTTCCCTGCCTGAACCCATGTTGACTTGTCTTCCATTTATTCACCAATTGCCATTTATCTCAGGAATAAGGCAGTAAGAACAAGAGGTTAGCTGTTATGTCCAGAAACTAGTGTAAAAAAGTAAGTCAAACTTTTACATATAAAAGTGTGCAGTGAAATGTATTTTCTTCTTAACTCGTACCCTACATGCCATTTTATCTACTTTCATACTACCCTTTATGACTTGCTCTTCATTGTAGCCATAAGTTAATCACTACTCTATGCTTCTGTGAGTTTTTGACCTAAAGAAACCCCCCTCATCTTTCCTGCCTTCTCATTTCCTTCACTGCTTGTTTTACCTGAACTTCTTACTACCTGACCTTTCCAGGTTAAATTCTCACCCCTTCTAATTGATGGGCTTGCCTTACTCATCCCTTTTCAATTAGCCTTTGGCTGTTTTTTACACATTCTCCAAAAGCACTTATCATTAATTTTGTTTACTCATCCAGCCTGTTCATTCATAGCCCCCTCTGCATAGCCCAGACTGATTATTCAGGAGAGCACTTCGTGCAATTTCAGCATGTTTTGCATCTCTGGATAGGTATTTCCAATAGTGGTTTCCATCAGCAGCACAACAGTGGTGCTGCTGATGGCAACTTCTTACACGAGACAACTCCAAACGATTCATAAACCCCATGAGTAACTCAGAAATGGCCACCTAAGGAAAAGCCAGTGCAGCTCACCAGCCAGGGCAAAACCAAACCCTTCCTTATCCGCTTGCCTAAGCTTTTATTAGCAATTTATTAACAATCACTGTCCCCTGTATTTTTTTCTTTCTTTTTTCCCCCCTTGCACCACAGACATCAAGTTTTCAACTGAAGCTTCTTTGTTACTCAGCAAGATAGCTCTGTTTTTCAGTAGGACAAGAATGGAAATTAAATCAACTTGGGTATATTTTGCTTCAGTTTTTAACACTCAATTAAACACAAACCAGCCTTCATTTAAGCCATGAACGCCACAGCACACTTTTCACTCACCAGGAAAATGTCCTGCACTCCAAAACCCCCTTCTCCTCTGCAGAGAAACAGAACAAGACTGACAATCTCTGTGATTGACAAGGACAAGGTTGATGTGAAGGAGCTCCACACCTTTTCCAGCAGCAGTGGGGCAGGAGTTGTCTGGGGAAATTTCACATGGGATGCACTGCAACTAGCACTGAAATGTGGAGCCTTTACACTTCTGATGGCAGCCTCCTACATCTACTGCACTAGCCATAAGCGGACGTTGAGACCCCAGAATAATAACTCGAGGAATCTTATTTCTCCAAGATTGTTTCACAGGAATACACAAAACCCACTATACCAGGGCTCCCCTGAAGGATCTCTTGCTGAATTACAGCGCATCCTTTCACACACACTCGCTGTAAATCACCCATGTTAAGCCAGGAGGAACAGGAAACACACAATCAATGGCAGGAAAAACAAATACTACACTTCAAGTTGCCTTAGTATTGACTTCACCTTTACTGGAATTCAGACTGTGTCAGTCTGAGAGGTACTTTTATCTCGTTAGTGTGACTGTTGCAGTACAAGATTGATGCCTTTTTCTTTAAAGCAACCAGCCTGATAGCTGCACGGGAAGTACTGTGCACAACCTGTCAAACTCCTGAAACACAGAAAGGTAGTGGGGAAAGTGGTGGTATCTCATCCTTTCCTTTGGATAAACTCAGAGAGCTAAAAAAAATAAGGCAGAATGGTACCATGACATGTGACAAGATGCCACCAGCACTGCTCTTGGCTTTGGGTAATATACAAGTGGTCCTGGCTTTCCAGTGGGGTTTCTGGGTGTATTCAGTTTGACACAAGCTGGCAGATAAAATTGAGGCACTAGATCTACTCCTGGATCCTAAGGATATCACACATCTTCTTTGCTAAATGATGAGAGGCCTAGGACATCTCAGGGTACAGAATCATAGAATCATTCAGACCGGAAAGGACCCTTGGGACCATCAAGTTCAACCATCAACCTTACTCCACAAAGTTTACCCCTAAACCATATCCCCCAGCACCATAGCTAAACATCTTTAAACATATAAGCAGGGCCATGACAGGGATGCTTTAAGACAGTTATTCCAGCTGCACAGACCACTGACATCCACCAGCAAGCTAATGCTCCTTATTAAAGTAGAATGTGACAAGAAAGAAAGATAAAAGCTAATAAATACCGGTAAGACAGGTCTCTCTTCTGCTACACAGTATGGGAACAAAACATGGAAATCAGGTATATTTGCATTGCACTACCTCACTGCCTTAAGTCCTGGACCAGCACCAAGAGGAATTATTAGATTTTATTATCTTTCTAATTTTACACTTACAGTTTAATCCATTTAATGGGATTTCACCCAGTGATTCCTGCATCTCAGGAGGAGGTCAGAGCAGATAATCACTGTGATGCCTTCTGGTCTGCAAATCCAGGAAATCACTGGGCCATTAGAACCTCTCCAAAATATGCAATTAAGAAGTACCTATAACACCAGCAGAAAGCCTCACAGGTTTATCTGGCTTGAGGAACTCAAGAAGCAGAGAAAAAAAAAACCCTGCTAAAACTTCCAGTTTCCCAAAACACCTAACTTTACATCACCTTTGCTAAGTGATGTGTCTCACACATGAGGTCTCAGTGTATAAGCAAGCACAAGTTCATCCATGAAATAATGATACCCAGACCACCATCTCCTGTATTTCTGGCATCCCTGGTCTTAAAAAAACAATTAGTCAATCATAGAACCATTTGAATAAGTTTAGGCTGAGATGCTCACCTAAAAGCTAAAAAGAATGTTCAGACATGCTAGAATCAGAAATTGAGTCGAATTAGTGGCGGCAGGATGTACAAATTCTATTTCTCTAGGGCTGCCGCCCACCACATGCCTGGAAGTACACAGAGAGATAGCAGGTCCACCACAAGTACTGTGCTTTATCCAGCCCTGGATTCAGAGGAGCAGAGGGCTGCAGGCCCTGAAGAAAGAGAGTTATGAACAAGAGTGGAAATTAATTCATTCTTCTCAAAGAAGTTAAGGAAAAAAGTACCATCCATGTATTTTGGCCCAAAAAACATGGCTGAAGCATTTTATTTTTCAGTTTCAGAAGAGGGGAATATGGGTAGATGTTGAATTAGAGACACAAGCTGGGTGCATTCCTCAGGTTGTAGAATCACTGAATGATATAATTGTTTAGGTTGGTAAAGACCTCTAAGCCCACCAAGTCCAACCCAGCTCTGCCAAGTCCACTGCTAAAAGAAAACTCTGCAGACACTTGGATCCAACAAAGTTCTCACCATGTTATCAGACACACATAACCCACATCAATTTAGAGTTACTCTCTGGCTACACTCTTCCCTGTCCACCCAAAAAAACTCTTAGTTTTCACCACATTAACCATTTTGTAAAGATGTGTCGAAACAGCTTTCTAAAACACAAAGAATGATTACATTTGCTAATTGGGGGGGGGGCAGAAAAATTACAGCCAGCTATACAAAAGGTAAGAAAAAGAATTGTGCCTTTATAAAAATATACCGGTGAATTTCCAGTCTTGCAAATGGAAACAGAGACTGAATACACAGAGCTCCTTTCCATTAGGATCTAATGTTTTAGAGGTAACCAAACAAAAGTCCATCTCACCATCACTCCCTAGTCCAGGCACCAGCACCTTTCATTCTTTTTGTTGGTGTCCATAGATTTGAAAACAAAGTTTTGATGCTGTTTGCTTTTACAAAGCCCTGTTTCACAAACCTCTTTGTGCTCTAGAGGAGCTTAAGCATGTGCAAAAAGTACCACCCATTAAACAGCTCTTTTTATACCTCTCCATTATAGCTGTTCAGTAGGTGTAGGCTTAAGAACTCACACTGTTTAAAGAGAGGGTGAAAATGCCTTACCAGAGGCAGCCCCACTAAAAAGAACGAACCTTCATACTTTACCTTATGCTAAGATCAGTAATACATTAAAAGCCTTCCAGAAGGAATTACATGCAGCCCACATTGTTTTCAATATGGAGTTTTTTAACTTTTTTACTGTCTTGATCTATATAAGTGATAGACCAACTGGAGAGTGAAAATGGTTTCTTGGGAGACATGGGTATAATGCCCATTATATGCTGTTGATTCCCAGTGTGTAGGGAATGGTGTTACGCAGGAAATTGCTGCAGTGTTAAATTTCACTGCAATCCATTTGCTCTGAATTGATGCAGCCAAATAAAATAAGAAAGTTTATTCCAAGTCCTTTCACAAGAAAAACTACTCAGATACCACTATTCTCTCAATTACACCCGCTGGAGTTTGAGGTTAGTCTTAGGCACTCGAACCTGAGCTAATTTATCAACTGAGGGCAGAAGTTTTGCTTCCCATCTCCCCACCTAGGATTTGGGTTTTAAACTGTCTGAATGACTTTTTTTTAAAGGATGAACAATGCCCAATCCCCTGAAAATTTAGACTCCCCTACAAACAGGGATTACTTGCTTCTTACATTGCTCTTGCACTTGATGTGAACTGAGAAGGAAGAAATCCCTTCTCTGGAACTGCATTTCTCCAGACATCTTCATTCATGGGGGATTCACTTTATGCTTTTAATGGGAAGATTGTCCACTGAAGGCACTTGATACCAGCCCAAAGGATGTTTGGGAATACCCATGTCCATAGAGAAGAGAGATTTTCCTGCAGGTCAGCAAGGTTGTGTCCCCTTTGTTAGCACTCATGACAGGGAAACACCAGTGCTGTGCCAGAATATGCCTGAACCCATGGTCAGGAACATCGGGTTTGGGCTCTCCCTTTATTTGTCACACAGTACTGGACCAATAATATCTTCTGAAAACACTGAAGCAACTACTCATCCTTTTTCAAGAGCACATTAGGTTTTTTAGCCCAGCTCTTTGAATCCTGGAGCTTAACAGGACTGTGATATATTTATGTTATGCCAAGGAGTATTTTTATCTACACTACAAATCATAGAATCATTAGAGATTGGAAGGGACCTCAAAAGAACATCTAGTCCAATCCCCCTGCCACAGCAGGACCACCTAGACCAAGTCACACAGGAACAGATCCAGGCAGTTCTTGAATGTCTCCAGAGAAGTTACTCCATTTTTGAGAGGGAGCCAGCTGTTGTCCTATGAGACTACCCTTGACTTTGCAAAAGAACACCACCATGCCAAGAGCCACTCCAAGACACCTAGTGCTCACATTTCCAAATACTCCTGAGCTTTCTGAAACTTCCAAAATAGGATGACTGAGTAGAAATCACATTCTGTCCAGAAGCTGTTACCCAGTGAGTTGCCCAGGAGTCTTGGGGCTCTGCTTATTCATGAAGTTCATGAACTCAACATCATAACCTGCCTCTTCAGACCCAGATGCTTTGAAAAGGCCACACTGCCAAGCATTTAGTCAAATTACTGGTTCTGAAAATTATTTACTCAACACATTTGCCTCCCTCAGTTGTGGACAACTATTATTGGGAAATTATACATATTGTGCCTTTGAGGTGCTTAAAATAAACGTAGTCTTGGTTTTCAGAGACTGGACCAAATTTTAACTTGCTGTTTGTAGATTTCCTCCTTTAACAAGCCACTAAAAATCATCGTACAATCAGGCCACTTAGTTATAGCACGGCCATTTGTTTCCACGGCATGTTTAAATGAATCATTAATATATTTTGTGGGCATTTTAAGCTGTCCATCCTTTCCCTTGGTGTTCCGCGATCCACCCAAGGCTTAATGGCCCATTAAAATATGCCCTGTTGCATCTTGTGGCTTAATTGATGCACTTTTGCTGGTTTGATATTGTTTTCAGGGTTTTTGTTGTCATTTTCAGCAAGGAAGGAGAGTGCTAGATTGAAAATGAGCTCAAAGGGCCATCTATTAAATGTAAATGTGGGTGTTTTCCTTATGATTTCTTCTAATCCTCTTGGGGCTCAAGATTATGGCACATTTAGATTTAAATTGTCAAATTAGTTGATCACAGCAGGAAACAGAGCAAATTACTTCTATTTTTATACATTTCATTAAGCAGAACTACTTAAAAACAAAAGAAGTCTCACTGTGCAGTCCCATCTTTTACTCATGAATGTCCTGTTGAAAACTCCATGAGGATTTGCAGACGGAAGAGAAGTCCAGCAGTTCACTCCATCGCCACAGCAGAAATCACAAGTATGAAAAGCAGCTCCAACATTTCATTTCTGCGACCAATCTTTGCAGTGTCAAGAATTTATCATAAATTACTCTTTACATTGAGGGGGAGGGGGGTTGTGTGTGAGTTAGTCTGGTTTCTGAATTCATGCAGAGAACATGGAAGCACCTCAATAAGCAGAAGCCTGAAAGCTTTATGAATGAATAAAAACAGCAAAGCAAGGGACAAGTGATTTGGAAGTGCTCAGCTTCGCACCTCTTGTATCCAGACACAATAAAAGGTCCAGCAATTCTAATACAGAACGTTTCTTCCCAAAATGCTGCTGCTGTTTTGCTACACATTAAGGTAATGCTCATTATGACCTTTCAGATTTAAGAAACAGCCATTAGTGTGTTTCAGAAAAAGTTTACTGCAGCAAAGGGCTTTTACCCTGGTGAAAACCATCTCATAAGATGCTATGAGCAGGCAGTTTGGGTGCCACGGCATTCTAATTTACCCTAACATGAGAGAAAGATCCTTAAAAAACGCGTAATAGTGTCAAATCAACAAGGTTGGAAAGGACCTTCAAGATCATCAAGTCCAACTATCTGCCTTAAAACCCCTAACCACTAACCCATCTCCTGAAACACTCTGGCTGCCCATTTGTTGACTGCCTCCAGGGATGGTGCTTCCACCTCCTTCCTGGGCAGCCTGTTCCAAGGCATCCTCGCTCTGCCTGGGAAGAAGTATTTCCTAAGATCTGAATCTGAACCTCCCCTGGCACAACCTGACCCCATTCCTCTTGTCCTATTGTTAGTTCCTATGGTGAAGAGGCAAACCCCCAGCTCACTCCACCCTCCCTTCAGGTAGTTGTAGAGAGCAGTGAGTTCTTCACTGACCTTCCTTTTCTCCAGGCTGAACAGCTCCAGCTCCCTCAGCCTCTCCTTATCAGACCTGTTCTCCAGACCCCTAACCAGCCCCAAGTAGTTGAGGTGCGGCCTCACCAGGTCTGAGTAGAGGAGCACGATCACCTCTTTTGTCCTACTGGCCACACTAGTGCTGATGTGGGAATCAATGAAACAGAGGCAAAGAAAAAACCTAAGGCAGTTACATAAACTTGAATCACAGTGACATTATGATCCCATGATTATACAATCCCATGCTGGCACAGCCAGTGATCTGTGTTTGTTTTCCTCCCCATTTTTCTCCTCATTCCTTCCCACTGATAAAATAAGAAAAATGAAACTACAATCTAATTGAGGCACTACTTTAGGCTCTGGCTTAATTCCCAATGTTGATACAGACTTCCCCTGTGACTCTGGACAAGTCATAGGGTCCCACTGTACCTTGTTCTCCATACCATAAAATCGGTTATCGCACTTTCTTCCTCACAAATGTTGGATGCTCCATGTCATGTGGGGCCATCACAGTACTCCTCAGTAGGATTTAACCTGGCAGGCAGCCTTTGTTCATTATCTGCTTTCACATTCTAAAGCTTTCAGAGGTGATACCTTCTGGCTCAATTCTAGCATGGTGGTCTCTCAGCATAACCTAGGAGATCATTTATAAAGCCCAGCCAAATTGCATTTCCAGCTGACTGTATAGAGATGGGACAAACTACTGCCAGTAATACAAAACTAATAAAGGCAACCTGTCCCTAAACACCCTTGTGTAACTCAGACAGTATTGCAGGAGGTCTGCATTCACTGAAAATAATAAAAAAAAGCCTACAAGAGCTGCTGGCAACAGCATCCACCAAATCACACAAGCCTCGCACGATCCTGGTCACCTTGGATTACACACGCACGTAACGCAGCACAGCAGGGATTGTAAAGAAACCATCTGGGTTTAATGCTGAAGGACAACATTGTTTGTGAATGAGAGGGTAGGCAGCTTGGAGTATCTTGACTCTGACCAGTGGACAGGGTATGTGCACAGCTGGAGTTCCCTGCTCCAGCAGCACATAGAATCATTTAGGTTGGAAAAGACCTTCAATATCATAAAGTCCAACCATGTACCCTGCTTTACTAAGTCCACTATCAGAGCCCCCACTAAACTCTGTTTCCTAACACCACATCTATGCAGCTTTTGAACACATCCAAGGGTGGCAACTCAGCCCCCAATCTGGGCAGCCTGCTCCAAGGCCTGATAACCCTTTCAGTGAAAAAATGTTCCCCTGATATACAATCTAAACCTCCTCTGATGCAGCTTGAGACCAATCCCTCTCGTTCTGTCACCAGTCACTTGAGAAAAGAGATCATTGCCCAACTCTCTACAATGTCCTTTCCAAAAGCTGTAGAGGGCAATAAGGTCTCCTCTCAGCGTCCTCCTTTCCAGACTATACAACCTCAGATCCTTCCACCACATCTCACAGGACCTGTACTCCAGGCCCTTCACCAGTCTACTTGCCCTTCTCTGAACCCACTCCAGCACTTTAATGTTCCTCTTGTACTGAGGCCCTCAAAACTGTCCCAAGTACTTGAGATGAACCTCACCAACAGTCAAGTACAGAGGGATAATCACCTCCCTGGTCCTGCTGGCAACACATCAAAGTATCACAGCAATGATAA
>VZRI01003926.1:7706-72995 GCA_013397515.1 Upupa epops
TGTTCAAGGCCAGATTGGCCGGGGCCTTGAGCAACATGGTTTAGTGGGGGTTGTCCCTCATTGCATGGGGGTTGGAACTAGATGATTTTTAAGGTCCCTTCCAACCTGAACCATTCTGTAAATCACCTATTTCAACCTCCCTGCCATGGGTAGCAACACCTCTCACCAAACCCAGAGCCCCATCCAATTTGTTCTTGAACACTTCCAGGGATGGAGCAGCCACAGCCTCCCTGGGCAGCCTGTTCCAGGGCCTCATATGCCAATATGAACTGCAGGCAGTGAAAGCAAATACAAAGGGAGCTCCATTTTGCATTGCAGTTTGCTTTTTTGCTGGCTGCTGTGCCCTGATATTTTTAAGGTTGGCTGTTCTTCCTGGAGAGCAAAGTCTTTTTCCCAGATCCACTGGCCAATCAGATCCCTGTGCACTTTTCTCCTCCCTCCTATCATTGCAGACCCTGTGATATTTATGGAGCATCATCTTGCACCACAAGGCTTTGGTCCTCTTCAGACCCTTGGGTGAGAACATACTGTGAATTTTCTCCTCTGTACAAGACTCTTGTTCTGAGCAGCCTTGCACATAGCTAAGAGCAGCAAGCAGAGGATTAACCACACCACAAGCTTTCTGAAAGGCTTTCTGAAAGGCTCACAGAGGAGAACCAGGGTAAGATGGAGGCCACGTACGAATGACACTGCTCCAGACAGACCATCTGCAATGCAGTGCAATTAAGGAGTGACTCTGTGGCAGCCTGAGCTCTCTTGATGAGATGGTGCAGAGCACTGTGCGGGCAGTTTTCCCTTTAATGGAGGGCACTCCCTTGGAACAAGCGTTTGGCACCAGATGAGTGAGGAATGAGATGGCTCTAATCCTGTAATTTAATTAGAGCTGTGTTGAGCTGCCTAACAAAAAGGCCATTTCCTGAGCAGGCTGCAATGCTATGTGTCTGGCTGCTCTCTCCACCCTGGCACCCTGGACCCTCCTGCTCCTGCTCAGCTGCAGAAAGGCAGTGGAGCGATTTTCTACCTCTGCTTCGTCATATTTTTCCTTCTCATGGGTTTTGGCTAAAAGATTGTAGGCTGGGACTCCCCTTGGCTGTACACTCTCATTTTTGGGAGCAAAATGCTAGCTGGTACTGTCTGGTGGGGAGGAGAAGGGAGGTGCTCTGATTTTATTCTGTAGAAGCAGGAGTAGCAGTGAAAATCTAGGCTCTTTCCATATGGGAGAATAATACAATCATCAAGGTTGGAAAAGGCCTTCAATTCATCAAAAGTCCAGCCATCCACCCTACAACCCTAAACCATTAAACTGTCTCCTGAAATCCCAAGTTTCCTTCCATTTTACAATAGAGCAAAAGTAATATTGAAGACAAGACAAGGATCTACTGAAGGCACATGCTCCTGCAGGGACCCATCCCACCCTGAAAAAGGTTTCTTGGCACCCTGCTCTCACACCATGCTGTGAACAGGGGTCTCCCTCCAGATTTTCAGGATCTCCTCAGCTGTGTTCAGAGCACTGAGCAGCTTTCCCCTGATTATGAAGGGGTAGCTCTCATAAGCACTCCCATACACGATGCCCAAGAATCTGGAAGGGGAATCACTTTGGAGCACAACCTGGCCATTTCCTAACTGGTCCCAATGCTCAGCTTTCCCCTCTGAGAACCATCCATGACCATGATGGAGGCAAATGTTGCTGGGGCTGAGGGACCAGCACCCTGAGGGATCAGTCTGGAAGGGCAGGGCTAAATAACCCCATCCCTCCCAAGATGAGAGAAGCTCTGACAACCACAAAGCTTCCCTGTTGCAAACAAATTCCTGCACAGCAGCAAAAGCCCAGGCTGGCCACCAACAACATGCCTAATTAACAATCATTGGCTCCTGGCCACAGATCTCCCAGGCCCAAGTTTGTACTTGCCCCAGTAATTGCTGCCCCATTATGTTTTCTGGATGCTCCAAGGTCAAAGGGAGATCTTTGCAGGAGTCCCAGGCAAATAAGGGACGGAGCATGCTGGTGAGCACTTACTCCTGCACAAAGTCCTGACGCTGGAAGAAATGCAGGACTGAGGCACCTCATTCTGCTCCTCAAAACCTCAGAAAGAACTCTCAACCCCAAGGGAAAAAGGTAGAAAAAGAAGTCCTGGCATCACTCGAAGCATCCTGGCCAGAGTCCCTGCTGGTTGCTTTTAAAGGACACAGATCATAGCAATGCCCCCAGGAGATACCACTAGACCAGAGACACCACCAAACCGGGGGAAAGGGCTGCAATAAGCCTGGTGCAATCAACCATCTCATTGCCCTGGCAAGGAAAGAGCTTCCCAGAACATCAGAGATTACAGCACTGGCCAGAGCTGTGTCTCTGCTGTCCTGCTGCTGGAGGTCCCTCTTGCCTACCCCAGCTCTGAGGAAGGTCTTTTGCAGGCAGCTTCTTGCAGCAGCTGCAGCAGAAGGAAATCCCCGGTTCTGGGGAATTTCCTACCTCTTTTTGTAATCTGAAGGCTGCTGGGAAGCTGCACCAAGACCAAAGACCTTCTAAGTGGCTGCTGGACCCCCAAGCTCTTTTCTGAGACTGTTCCATGAGGAAAGCAGCTGAGGTCCAAGCCTGAAGGGAACATTCCTCCCTTCCTTGGGGAATCACAACTCACCCCTGCCAACAGTGCCTGTGTGTGGTTAGGGATTTCCCTGCTCTAGAGCCCACTGTTTTGCTCCCAAACAGATCTACAGCTAGGGAAGGGATCAGAGCTTCTCCATCATTCAAAGTCTTCAGAGGAGGCAGCCACTGCACAAAATCTCTAGTCAATGGGCACAGACCAGGCCTGCCCTTGGATGGGAAATCTGTATCATAGAAAGGTTAGAGTTGGAAAAGACCTCAAAGATCATCTAATTCCAACCCTCCTGCCATAGGCAGTGACACCTCTCACCAGACCAGGTTGCCCAGAGCCCCATCCAACCTGGTCCCAAACACTTTCAGTGATGGAACATTCACAACTTCCTCAGGCAACCTGTTCCAGTGCCTCACCAGCCTCATAGTGAATAATTTCTTCCTATAGTCTCATCTAAATTCCTTCTTTTTCAGCTGGAAATCATTACCTCTTGGTCTATCACTAGAGTCCCTTGTAACAACTCCCTCTCCAGCTTTCCTGTAGCCCCTTTCAGATACTGGAATGCTGCTGTAAAGTCCTTCCAGAGCCTTCTCTTCTTCAGGCTGAACAACCCCAACTCTCTCAGCCTGTCCTCATAGCAGAGGAGTTACAGCCCTCAGACAGTTTTGGTGGACCCTCTCCAACAGGTCCATACCTGTCATGTGCTAAGGACCATAGAGCTGGACTCAAGACTGCCTATGGGGTCTCATCATTGACCCGTTGGTCTCAACATGACAGACCTTATTGCTTCTTCCTTTGAACTGAAAAGAAAGCTCTCTGCACAGCCTAGCTAGGCTTGAGTTTGCTCACCTTCTCACTCAGCTATGGAGCACTAAGCTGCAATTACTCTCTGCATCCTTTTTCAGCCATGAAGCAAGCAGCAGACATGAGTGGCACAGGGTTTCTAGACACTGCCTGTCCAAATGCCCTGCGTTCAGGTCCCTTCTTCATGCACCCTCAATGAGACAGAGAAGCACTGGGTCACTGGTCTTAGACTGTTGAACTTGTTGCTCTTCTAGAGGGATCTTGACCTGGTGTGTTCCTCATACATTTCTGCTCTTCAGAGACACAGTATGCTGTCAGGTGAGCAGAGAGTTCAAAAGAGGTTATGACACCAGCTAGGGGCATAAGAAACTGAGATTTATTACTCTGCTCTGCTTCAGGCTTTGCATGAATCACCAGTGAGTCAGTTGCTTTGAAATCAAGAGGAGTTTGGTCTCTTAAACATAATAAAAGGCTATGGTGACTTTAGCACATGGTTGACCTTGGTGTTCACTTTAGAGTGTTGTCCCCTGATGGTAACAGGAGTGTAGAGCTGCCAGGGTCGGCAGTGAGGGTCACTCACAAA
This sequence comes from Upupa epops, assembly GCA_013397515.1. Classification (NCBI taxonomy): domain Eukaryota; kingdom Metazoa; phylum Chordata; class Aves; order Bucerotiformes; family Upupidae; genus Upupa; species Upupa epops. The sequence goes on from VZRI01003926.1 coordinate 11,688, forward strand.
GAATAGTCATTGCTCCAGGAACCAGCAGTGGGTTTGAGATGGACTGGAGCTCATGGGCACTGCAGCATCTGTGCCTGGGGAGGGCAGCTGCTGTGCACAAGCTTGCAGCACTTAATTCTAAGGGAAACTGTGGAGAAAGAAGCAAAAAAGGACCCTATCAATGACACAGAAGACATTTCTGAGCAATGACTGGTTTACCACAACTATATTTCCTCTAGGTCTCCAAAGACTGTGGAACAATCTCACTCCTATGTCATCCCATACAGTTTCTGGAGGTAAATAACTGCTTTGGGGAGGGATACAGCACTATCGTCCTCCAGCAGGAAACCCAAATACTGGGTTTATTCTTTGCTTTTCTGCAGGAGGGATGAACTAGTGGTTTCTGGCAGCAGTGAGGAGGCATTTACACCATCCTGTGCACACATCAGCAATGCCCTCCCAGTCCAAGGGAGGAGCCAGACCCGGAGGGATTCCTGCCAGGAAGCGAACTGTCAACCCGGTGAGATGCAGCAATGAAATGAAAAATAAAAAATAAATCAAAGGAGATCATCCAAAGAACCATCCAAAGATGCCAGGCTCATCTGAAAGATGTTGGTGGAATGTGTGTGGAGGTGCACCCACACCGTGCTCCTTCTCCAAGGGAAGGGTTTGAGGGTTGAGTTTTGCCAGTAGCTCTTCCCCCAAATTAAGAACAGTTACCACAGTGCCACTCCTGTAAAAAAAAAAATTCACCCCGGTTTATACGATTGCAACCTTCTGAGATAGACAATGTGATAGCTTTTATCTTGAATGTAGCCCTCTCACCCTGGGAAGTTGCACCACGTTCCTCCTCAAAGATAGCTGGGAAGATGAAATGTTGCATCAGCATCTCATCTGACATGGGGGAGAGGGACAGTGATAGCTCTAAACTAAGGTGCCCAGCAACAGATCTCTTACCAGTGGGTGCAAGGAAATAAGCACTTTGATCATCAGTGCTCCCCTCATGCTAAAATGCCCTCCTTGAGCAGCTGAAAATACTCTAATTGATGGTGCCTCAATGGGAAAGAGGCATGTAAGGGAAAATTCAGCTCCAGTTCCACTGAACCTGCACATTGTAAACATGACAATCCTGGGCAAGGTTTTTAAATCAGAACCAACCAAGCTTTGGCACAAAATAAAGAGAGTAAATTACCTTCCCATATGTTTTAGTCCATTGACCAAGAAAACATCTAGCAAAAGCCTAACGTGATTGAGGGAGCCACTGACCACAAATATTAGGGAATATAGCTGCCAGTACACACCCAGTTTGGAAACTAGTGTGGTCTGATGTGTCCACCACAGACCCAGACCCTTCCAGCAGTGTGGCAGACCTTCAGAGCAACACAGTGGTGGTTGCACTTCGCACTGTGCATAAATATGTCACCTGGGAAGCAAAGCTTGTAAAAAAATTGGGCTGTGTGGTGGAGTTAGGCTGAGCTGCAGGGATAAAACCATCAAGTCACTTCCTGTGGGATACTGGAAGGTCAGAAGATGGGAAAGGCTTCAGAGCACCAGGTTTCCTCAACTTCCACCTCCATGAGCCATATCTTGTTTCTGCCAAGCCAGACAAGAGTGGGGACCACTGCCCACAGCCACTGAAGAACCTCCACTTAACACTTAGGGCTGAAATCTGGCCCTCTGGAGAAATGGAGAAAGGACAGCTCTGCATGCATAAGGCAAAAAAGAGTCTGCTTATATCTAGTCTAGGCAGCGTGCAGGCAGGTCAGGACCAGCCTGTTAATGGCAAGCAAGCTCCTACTAAGTAGCCTTCGCCAAAAAGGGAAGTCAGGAGAAGCTTACGTCAGACTCAGTTAGAAACGTCTACATGAATGACTGAAGGAAGAAGCTCCTGGCTTGTAACAGGAGACCAAATGAGTCAGTTGCAGTGGGTGGGGGCAACAAGAGAGAAGGGGATGTGGTTAGGGAGCAGGGCATGAGTCAATGAGGAAGCACACATCTTGATAACAGCTGGATATACTCAAGCAGAGACATAAGGTCTGCTCAGGAGAAAATTGCACCACTGTATTCCACCCCTTGACTGAGGAACAGACATGTGTCTTTGAGCTGTGCACCACCTAGCCATGTGCTCTGAAGGCCAGTGAGCTTCCAGAAGATGCTTAGTAAACCTGGTCCTAAAAACTGCAACAGAGGAGGGAGCCAAGTTCTAACATACAAAGCTCTCCTCTCCTTAATCCTCCATAGGAGGAGCCATAGGAGTGAAAAGCTCCCAACTGTGTTGTCTGGGTGGTTATCTCCTCTCACTCAGCCTCAAGAGGGTGTTGGGTGTCAGCACCAGCTGGCAACCAGGAGCCCCCCAGTCTTTGCATGAGTCTTCCCTGCTCACACCCTCCTAGTGTTTGGAGGTCATAAGGAGTTCACTAACTACATTGTCTACCCTACTTGGATATGTTTGGCCACATCAGCCCAACCCCATCCTGCTTTCGGAGCTAAGCAGTGCAGAACAGCCAGGGTTTGGGATGACCATAATCCTGGTGATCTGAGTCAGTTATCCAGGGTCACAGTTCCCAGACCCTTTGCTTGCCCACTTGAGGATGGGATGTTCCCATACACAAACAAAGGGGGCTTAATTGCACTGAAAAATAACCACACTGAGCACCACACACCACAGGTGAATGACTCTACATCAAGCCTCTATCTGCCAGTGTGTGCTGCAGATGGGTATTTCCTTGAGTTAATAACCCTGGTGGAAAGAAAGCAGGGAGCCTAATCCTAGCTCTCCCTAATCCTCCCAGAGCCATAGGTGTGATTATTTACATTACCACCTTTGAACTCCACACAATATCTGGTGCCTGCATGCTGCAAAAAATAGATCCTCTCCCTAACTGCTTAGAAGCAACAGGAACCACAGTGCCGCTTTGTGGGCCCTCAGCAAGGGTTGGATTAGTTTTACTGAGGAAGAACGTTACAGAATCATGCCTGCCCATAGTCATAGTGGTTCTACAAATACATTGAGGAGATGCCTTTCCTTGCCTGCATTTATCTCAGCTGCTGCAGGCGAAGGATGGGGACTAAACACAAAAGGCTCTAAAGACATGCCAAAAGGTTATGCTGGTTAGGATGACTTCTTCCAGGGCAGCCAAGGTGTGCTCTGTGTGCTCTGCTAGGTACAAACAGCAAACTGCTTTGCCACAGGAAAGTCGTCTGAGCCGAGAGCTTGGTTTCGAGAGCAAGCCCTGTGTCAGGGCACGTTCTGTACTAGGTTTATGAAGCCCTGTGGGGCAAACAGACTTGTGAGGTTTCAAGTGCACTACATTCCCAAGCATGCAGCCTGTTGAGAGTTCACTTCTTACTGTTTCTATCCACTCCCTGCCATAGGCAAAATGTGCTGCTGCTGAGCAGCCCCAAGCTCAAACCTCCTACCAAGAGCAATTCAACCAGTACTGTGATGGCAGGGCACTGGGAGCATCCACATTAAGAGTTATGCAAGTTAATTACTCCAGAATTACAGTACTCCACAAAAGCCATGCAGAATAATTTCCTTGCCTAGATAACCTTAATGATGCTTCTGTGTGGCAAAACTGTGAAGGCAGCTAACAGAGAGCCTACAAGTTTAGAGAGGCTGGGGATGGAGCCAGCTGAGATGGTTACAGATATCACTCAAACAAGCACATGCATGCAGGCATGGATGTTGCTCTGGTGAAGTCAACCCATCAGGATGGAATCTTCGTTTTTCAATCTGCCTTAGGCATGCCCTGACACTGAGGCAGGAGTTTTTCTGGGAGGGAGTAGCTGTTCACAGGTACAGCACTGTCATGGCATCACTGATGTTCTCACCAGGAGGATGGGAGAGACTGCTGAATTCCAGCCCCTGCTTGCTTCATGCCCAGCTCTTGTTCACCTGTCCTGTGGCATAATATCCTATACCAATAGAATGGTTGGACTCAATCACCCTAAAGATCTTTTCCAACCTAAATGATTCTAGGCACTGACCTTTGCCAAGGGGGCAGGACTTTACCCACACTAAGTCCACTATTCTACAAGATCAGTGCTCAGCATCCTCTCACAGGGCAGGTTCTGCACTGCCTGCTCCTCCATGCCACTTCTACTGGCAGTTTGCTCTTCCTGAGCTGTTAGCAACAAGCTGAATAAACTCTAATCAAAGTCTTTTTTGGAGGCAGCAATACTTCCCCCTCTGCTAAATGCATGTCACAGGATTGCACGAGTGACATCAGCAATACTTCCCCCTCTGCTAAATGCATGTCACAGGATTGCACGAGTGACATCTGTCTGTGCTTATAGTCATTCTGCATTTAGTTACTACCTCACTTCCTCTTCCCCTGGTAATTCACATGGGATGAGAGTCTAGCAAATGGGAGGAGGTTTTATTCACAGATCCAAATGCACTACCTGAATTACGATGTCTTACACTGCTTCTTGCAACAGCCCCAGTGTCGCTCCATCCTTGGGACATTCAGATCCTCTTCCACATTGGCAACACTCTCAACCGTCTCAGCTGCAGAAGTGATCTGTACACTCTGTGCATGCCCACCTCATGAAGATTTTCGTGAAGCCAGGTTCCAAAATGAATCCCTAAGCAGCACTGGTCACTTCTGAACATCCTGTTGACTCTCTTTCATCCTGTTTTCCACACACATGAAATTTCAGTGGCAAGGTTTAGGCTTGCTTGCCACATTAGAAAGAAAATAACTTATCAGTCAGTTTGGCTCCATTTATTTCCATCTACAGTATCACTTAGATGGTTCAGCTGAGCTGTTAGCATAAGCATTTGCTCAAGACACTATCAGAGCCTACCTTCACTCAAGTCAAGTCCTTCCATCCCAAGAGTTCAGCCAGTAGTTTCCAAGAAGCTACACACAAAGGACTGGAACTTGAATGGGACATCAGTATTGGCAGGTGGAAGCAATTCTGTGGTCATGGATGTGGAAGAGTCAATGATGCTTCTACCTGTAAGGAAGAAAATGCCACATTAATGAGCTCTATGCTTTGAAAAGATGAACGTGCTGCTAGATCTAGAAATGGGAAGGAAATGCATGGTCCCACTCCTTTGACACAAATGCCCAGGGATGCACTCTTGCGTGAGGATCATCTCTAGCAGAACTAATGCCACCTAGTTTAATCAGAACAGGTCAAGAACTCAGCTAAAATTTGAACTAGATCTGGCTCCAGGTAGTGATATCAACAGTGATAAGCAATAGCATGGGTTACTCTTTGCAGGATACTAGTCCTGTCTTGCAAGGACTGGAGAACCACATGTTTCAGGGAACAAAGCAGCAGGGCCTTGACTGCTTGGAAGTCAATAGCACTGCTTATTCTCACAGAACCAGAATTCCTCACTCCTAACCCCCAGCACTGAAACAGTGACATCTAGTAGAGGCATGTTCAACCATGAACTCAGTGCAGAACATACGTGATTAAGTATGCTGCCCAGTTGAGGACCCACACCATGCTCTCCCAGGGACAGCCTTCAGCTGCTAGATGAACAGGGTGTAAGTAATCCCCAGTCCAACCATGTGAGCACTCAGGACCACTCCAGGTACCACTTGGGAAGGGAGAGAAGCATGACTGGATCCTGCAGGGCTGGAGGTTTCATACAGGACCAAGTGATAGACCTTCTGCATCCTCGCTGAGAGATAATTTCCTAGGAAGGTGTTATAGGAAATGGATGCTGTCACCCCAATGGCATCTCTGCTTCTCAAAAAGGCACTGCTGGGTCCTTCCTTGGGGATCATTTACTGTTCTTTACTGATCATACAATCACAGAATGGTAGGAGTTTGAAGGGACCACCAAAGATCATGTAGTCCAACCCACCTGCCAGAGCAGGATCACCTAGAGCAGATCACATAGGAATGTGTCCAGATGGCTTCTGAATGTCTCCAGAGAGAGACTCTACAACCTCTGTGGGAAGCCTGTTCCAGTACAAGATAACTTACAGCTCTCTGCAGGATCTTCTGCCACAGATGCTAACCCAGACAAAAGAGATGCAATAAAAAATGCACACAGTGCTTTGCACAAGCTTTCTGGAACATGTACAACTGCTGTGCTTCATACAGGGCAGTGCAGATGAAGGGCCAAGAGCATGTTCTGCCTCACACATCCCCTCAGCCCAACAGCATGTGCACACCCTGCTGCTGTGATTCACTTACACTCAGTAACCCATGAAGGTGCAATAACTTGGTTGGCTTCCAAGCTCTGCCTAGCTGTGCCTCAGTGTCAGACAGCACTCGAAATAATTTCTGGAGACAGGGAAGGAGTCGCCCTAGGCAAACTTTGATGCATTAAATGTCTGGTGGAGCCACACGAGAGTCTGAAGACAAAGCAATTAGAAGTCAAGGGTTGATGTCTTTAGCTTTATGCTCTTGCAGAACATGCATGAACTAAGGGAAACCATGGCAGCAAGACTGGCAGCTTCCAGATCATCCTGCAGGGAACCAAGGTTCAGTGACCTTTTCAGTTGTGGTGCCCATAACCTGAAAGGATAACCCAAACGTCACTAGATATTTGCATGAAAACAGTATCCATGAACTGCTTGGGATTAGTCCAGCTGATCTTCACCATCTGCAGGTTTGGATGGGTTGCACTGGGTTTGCTGCCAGCACTTCCCTGTGTTCTCACTTGCCTCCACAGCTTCAGGATGTTGGATGGATTCCCTGCTGTGACAGGAAAGCTAAACCAAGAGATTTGCAGTGTCTCATCCACACTCACCAGGAGTACTGTGTGAATCTCCTCTCTCAGTTAATAGGGTTGGTCTATAAAGTAGATAATTGAGGACCATTGGTCCCAGTAAGTCTGTGGCAAAGGAAGAGCTCACAGGAGAATGATGCAGCCACTGTGCTCACCGCAACCTTGACGCTCAGTAGCCTATTGGGAAGCCCCCAAGTCATGTATGGTCACCTGGAGAGTTCCTCTGGTTGCAGCCTGGGCCTAACGAGAAACCATAGCTTGGGCTTGGCTGGAGCCTGAGAGATGGGTGGATACCAGTGGTGAGTTAAGTCTGAGCTGTTATATCCTTGGGAGACACCAAAACCTGGCAGCAGGACTCCCACATAGCCCCATGGTATCAGTGAGGAAGCTGGGGCAGGTGCCATAGCCTGTACTCCTGCTGCCAGCACCCACCACAATGCCACTGATTCTCACAAAGCGCCTCTGGCCTCCCAGGGCTTTTTTATTCCCATTTCCAGAAAATCAGTTACTATGGCAACAGAAAAGGGTTTGCATTTTTACATGTTTCCTCAAGGACATCCATTAAAGAGGCTGATGATCAGGAGAACACAGGAATGTGACACAACGTGGTGGCCCCAGCAAGCCCAGGTGTCCATCAATGCATGGACATGCTGGAGTACAAGGGCCTCCTCTACAAAGCCATCTGCTTGTTCACGTGCTGTGGCAGGAAGATCCAGAGAGGAAAACTCCCATTATTGGCAGCTTGTCACAGTTGGGAAGAAAACACAAGTGTCTCATAAAAAAAAAAACAACCCAAGAAGAGAGACTTTTTCTTCAGAAGATTGGAACAGACAAGGATGTTCAGGCACTGTTCAACAAGTTTCCAAAAAGGGACTTAGAAAAAGTGCTCTGAGGGATAATTTACTGGCTAACAGGCAGGAAACAAGTATCAAAACAAATGGAATGTTTCCACGGTGGAAGATGACTATCTTTGAGATCTGTGCTTATGACTGCACTCTCATCATGGAGTTACTCACAAGACAGCTACCCAAGCACATGTTTGGATGCCTGCTCACCACCAGAGAAGGGAATGTTCCTAGCTCAAACATGTTGCTTGCTGGTAAAGAGTGTGTGAGCTTCTCTAGGTGATCCTGATCTGGTGGGGAAGTTGCACGTGAAGATTTTTAGAGCTTCCTTCCAACCCTTATCAGTCTATGACTTTGACTGATCTGAACGCTTGCTTGGATGGTGACCTGGAGGAGCCACTTGTTCCCCCCCGCCTCAGTTTCCACATCCTACCCATGGGATGAAAACAGTGCTACAGAAACCTCCTAGTGAAAGGGAAACTACCTGGGGACACTCAGAGTAGTCAGAGCGGGGATTTTCAGGAGCAGACCCTGGTAACCCATCCCTGCCCAGCAGGGCAGAAAATGGAACCATCGCCATGGGCTTCCAGTGCTTGAGTTTTCAAGGTTTTGCTGGCTGCATGCCTTGAGTAGGGGAGGATCAGGAACCCAGAAGATGCATTGCTAGAGACTACGAGGAAAGGTGACAGGGATTTCAAAGAGCAGCTGGGGCAGAGCAATGATGTTTGGAGGGCAGGGAATATTCAAGATGTGCCTGTGCTTTATAGGCAATGGTGTGACCTGGTTACAGCACCGAATGAAAGATTCTGCTTAACCTTGGCCTTGGCATCATCTGTTCCTATTCAAAGAAAACATGTAGAAATCACACAACAAGTCCTTAATGACAGACAGGCAGAAGGGAGCATTATTGGAGTGAGTCCCTCCACCTCACCAGCTGCTCTGGGGAGAAAGGGCCATGTTTGGTATGACCACAACTCCTGGAAAACACAACTCACTCAGTGAGAGCTTTGCAAAAACTCCAAAGGGCAGAAGGGATGGGGGAAGCATGTTCTCAGAGAACTTGGCTCTGTGAAATACATGTTCTGATGGGATAGGCTGCTCAGACTGGTACTGAACTCCTTGCTTGGTGTAGGTAATAGCTGAAGGTCAGCAACCTACTTGTGTGTCAGAAAAAATGCTGTGCCTAAGCTCATCTTTTGTAAGGAAGGACTCTTAGGTGATGCCTGTGTGGCCACTGCAGTCTCTCTAGGCCACTATCCCAGCAGCTGACACTGCTTTTACATGCAGAGCTCATGGGTATCTGATGGGGGACAGAACCAAGCCAAGAGCCTCCCTGTTATCCCCCATAACTGAGACTTATCACTAGAGAGAAGCCCTCACCTTCATTGCAGGCCACCAGCATGGCTGAGACACTGCACCCTTGCACGCAGGACTAGTTTGACACTCTTCCTCCCTTCTCTTTTCTTAGTGGATATTTGCATTAAACAGGGCATGAGGAAGAAGAAACATCCCTTGGCATTCACCAAGCTACTGTGCTAAAGCAAAAAGGTAGCCCTTCTGTCTTCAGTCCCTGTGACCATCCAGCTCTGCTCTGGCTTGGTTCAGCAGCGATGTGCGTCATCCCAGCCTGAAGTAACCAAGCCAACACGTGCAGGTTGAACACAATTACAGGAAACTCAGAGGTATTTTCTATCATATGCCTTTTCCCCCACCATATAGCAGCAGAAGGACAATTTACCATGAGCACCATTTACACTCGCCTGGATCTGCCAAGAGTCCTACAGGAGATGGCCAATCCATAGCAGAGAAGGGCATAAACACACAGATACCAGGAGAGCTCCTGCTTTAGGCGTCAAACCACTCCTGGCACCTCTACCACATCTCTAGCCAAATGTTGTTAAGGACAATTTAAAAGAGGAATAAACCTTCCCAACCCTACAAGATACACTTAAGACCCCCTGAGGTTCAAGGACTTACCTGTAATTACTGTAGCTGCTAATGACTCTGACAGTAGCACAGAAAGATGCCAAGCCCTTTGGCAGGACCGTAGTAGCCCACGTACACAGGGTATGGTCTCAGACTAAGTCCCTGCACCAGCTCAGCTCAGCAAGCCTGAGAAAAGGTGCCAAAGAAAATCCTGTCTGTGAAGAGACTTGGGATGCTGGGAAAAAGAAGAGTAAGTTCAAGTGGTCATTTGTATGGAGGAATCATGCCCACCAAGCCTGAGGCACTGCCAAACTGCATCAGCAGGGCAGGTGTCCAGCTAAAGTGCTTCTTTAGGAGTCATGTTGGTCACTTCCCAAGTCACTAGTGCTAGAGCAAGAGGAAACAGACTTAAATTTTGGTAGAGGAGGGTTAGACTGGACATTAGGAAAAATTTCTGCACGGACAGAGTGGTTAGGGTTTGGAACAGGCTGTCCAGGGAGGTGGAATCACTGTCTCTGGAAGGGTTCAAAAAACATGTTGATGTGGCCCTAGGGAACTAGGTTTAGTGGGCAGGGACAGGTTGGGTTGAATGTTGGACTTGATAGTTTTGGATGTCTCTTTCAACCCTAATGATTCTGTGATTCTATGAAAGAGAAGACATACTTCCAAGGAGAAGCATGTCAGCAAGGAAAGAGCTGCCAGGGTTGGGAGCATTACTGAGCATCGGAAAGAAGCAGGTGGGATCCAGACATGGGCAGTGCCAAGCTGGGGTTTGCATGGATGGGCACACATCAAGCTCCTTTGTATTCAACCCATGTGTGTTTGAGCGAGCAACTCGTAGCTGAGTGCTGGCAGAGGGAAACACACTTCTTCATTATGCCATGGAAATTTAAAAACAATTACCAGTGCAAATATTGATTTGAAGCCTGATAGGTTGGTTTGTTATGTTTTCCCCATCCATTAAGGTATCATGGAATCATTTAGGTTAGAAAAGACATTTAAGATCCTGACAGTACCAACAGGGGAAATGCTAGGAGGTGGCAATGCCAGTGTAAGACCCTGCCCAGCCTAGGAAAGGAGTGTGGGACAGATGAGCCTACAGCAGGAAAAACTACAGCATAGTCCAGACTCTGTGGTCTGCTTGAAAGAACCACAAGCAGTAAGATGCACTTGCTGAGTGAGTCTTGGGGATGGCAATCATGAGAGATGAGCATTTGTGTGGCTCCAGAGCCCAAGTCATGGAGCAGCATGAGCAACCCAAAGAGTGATGCATGGCCATGGGTGTGATAGCAGGCCATGAGAAACACAAGCCCCAGAGGGAGAAAAAGATACTAGTAGGGCTTTTCTAAGATGGGTAATTAATACGCTCCTCCATGACAACCCCAATAATCACAGCAGCAAATGAGAAGAGGCTATGATTTGAACTATCTAGATGCTGCTGGTGGCCCTCACCACCCTATCAGCAGCAGGGCTTTCCTTCAGCAAAGGGGCCATCAAGACCAGGCTGCACCTGCTTGCAGTTGCCACTGCTCCCATAAACAAAGGGGATTCTTTAAGGCACCAGGAATGGTGGATTTTAGAGTGAGAAAGGGGAAGGGAATCAAAGGGAAGCCTTTACCTACCACAGCTCATGTGCAGCACTGGAGGCAGTGATGCTTCAACAGCCTCTAGCAGCTGTGGTTTGCAGTCACCATCCTGCCAGCCACGTGCATGTGAGCACTGTGAATGCCCCCAAAAGACAGGTGGCTGGCTCACTGGAGGCATTTTTTAATCATCATTCCCTTCTGCCTTTTGGACTGTTACAGTTTTAAAGCTTCCTTCTTGACCCAGCAGGGTTGGCCACGAGTTTATTTGAGAAAGACTCTTTAGAAAGGCTAAAGCAGATATTCTCATTCAGCTACATGACTTCAAAGCTGAGGTTTTAAGAAAGGCCAGACAGTGAGCTATTGCAGTGGGCTCTTAGCAACCCTTTGGTTTGATTCTGGAAGGGGCCTGCTATGGGGGTCAAGAAACCTTCCTCTGCCAGTGAAAATCTCTATCACTGCAAAGAAGCAAAATTCCACCATTCAGCCCCGCAAATTCCCAGCCTGCAAACACACACGTTACTTGCTGCCCTGCTGCAAAGCTCTGCCTCTTCCCTCCTCCCACCCACCGGCTGTCTCGCTAGTACATCTCCCATGCTTTCTGCTGAGCTGCTGCAGCAAAGGCTGTTCTTCCTCCAAATGAGCTTCCCCCAAACACTCTCCTCCTCTCTGCTAAGAAACGGTCCCTGAGGATGGATCACTTGTGAAACAAGCTGTTCCCCTACTCTCTTGCTATCCACTCTTATTTTTCTCTTATTTCATTTTATTTTATTTTATTCTCTCTCCATCCCAGAGCAGGCTTCCTTTCCTTCTCCATCTGCAGGAAGAAACATACTCATGCAAACGTCTGTCAGCAAGTCAGGTTTCTACCTGTTTTGGTAACCTCCCTAACAGGGAGGTTAGTGGAGGTGCAAGGGTTAAAACAAGGCTCACAAATGAAAATGCTGGGGACAAATGCACTGGATTTATTAAATGAACCACACTATCCTATCTTATTTCCTCCTCTTGTTGGAAAATACCTACTTTCCTCCTGACTTTGTAGCACAAACCCTGCAAGAAACACATCTATTAAAAACTCTTTACTGCTTGCAGTAGTTTCTAACACGTCAAAACACCAGCTAGTAGCAGCCAGGGTTCTACCATCCATCCCTGATAAAGGTTTTTCTCCCTCTCTCTGTCCTACCTCAGGTTTTCTACCATCAGAAATTCTTTCACCTCTTGCCATCAGCCTCCCCCCAGATGTAGTTGTACAGAGTAAGAAGCCGGATAATCTCCATGAGGAACTCCTGTACTCCCTGAGGCTTATTTTCCCAAGGTTCTCTAAGGTTACTTTGCCAACTCACAGAAGCCCCACAGCCATCAAGTTGTTCAAGCCATCAAGTGCTTCTCTTGCAAGTACTGGAAAGTTCATTTTAAAGGAAAGGTGGTGGGATGGCTCCCTGTGTGCTTCTTCCTTTGCAGAAGGAACCATATGGCATTGCTTGACTGCACTTACTGTGCTGGAATGACTTGGCTTTTTGATTTTCTTCTCCAAGGCTGCCCAACTGTGCAACTGTCACCAAGCTGCCACCTGCCTGCCTGGCGAGAGCTGTCCTACTCCCTGGGTTCAAAACTTCTGCACACAACTCTGTTTCCAGGTGGCTGTAAGCCCCAAGAGCATTGCCTTCATCCCACTTTGGGTTTTACCAGTCTTACCTGTCTGGGGCATCTACCACCTCTCTGGTCCTAGTGCAAAACATTTCTTCCTTCTATCTAGTCTGAATCTTCCCTTTTTTAATTTAAAGCCATCACTCCATATCCTGTTGCAACAGGCCCTGCTAAAATGTCTGTCCCCATCTTTTTTAGCACCCCCTTTAACTACTGAAAGGCCACACTAAGGTGTGGAATTTTAGGGGCACCGTTCTTTGACCTTCCACAGGGCTATCAGGTAGGCAGATGTGTATTTACTGGTGCCCTCCAAGCTCTCAGAGACTCTTCCTCAGGTTACTCTGTAAAGCAGAATTCTGGGCCAGCTACTTCTTGTCCTTTCCAGGCCCCGCCATGCTTCACAGTACTCCTGTTGCACACCATTTGGGATGTGAGCTTTGGCAACAAATTTTCCCCTCTATCTGTCTGGCATCTATTGTCTGCAAACTGAGTGAGGTCACAGGCACAAACAGCCAAAACAAAAAGCCAACAAACCTGATTTTGAGTTTATGGGAACAACAACACTTGCTGGTTCCACACCATGTTGCATCATGTCCGATGCCCACACTCCAAGAAGCCAGCTCTGCCATAAAGGTTTTCTGTGGGAAGAAGCCAAAACCTGAGAAAACATCCCTTTCTGAAGCACAAAACCTTTGAACACAAGTTTTGTGGCTCAGGGTTTGGTGCTCCTGTGTGCCAGCATCCCAGGACAGCCAGACACAAGGTGCTCCCTATATCCATCCCAGCATGACAGTGACACTCTCACACAGCCCTGCCAGCCTGATGAGCAACAGAGGGCTTTGGTTTGGACCATGCTCTCATCTGCACCAGGAGGACATAAAAGTGACCACAGGGCTTCTGGAAGTCCTGGTCAGCAGCCAGGCAGTGAGAAGCTTCTTGAATCTCACTTCTAGAAGCCAGATGTGTTGAGAGGAGAGCTAGCTGGTGTGGGACAAGCCCTGACACTCACCTTCAAAAGGTGTCTTTCTCCAGCAGGGTCATGAGCAGAGAGATCCAACAGGGTGATGTTCATAGTCTTCAGAGGCTGCAAACCACAAGGAAGGAAAATTTGACCTACATTGAAAGTAAATGCAAAACCAGATATAAGATGGGAGGTCATTCAATATTACAATACCAGCTTGGAACAAGCTCTGGGACCTTTCTGCTGTGCTGGGCAGGCTGGGGGGGGCGAAGCTGAAGCTACTAGAGATACAGATTTTTACACATGTTAATTAAATCAGTACTAAGGTTTTATACATTAAAAAAAATGTTTTGTATCAAACTCCATCTAGTTGGAAGGTCAGATTCATCTCAGTCCTGGGAAAGAAGACTCATGGTGGCTCTATGTGCAGTTTAACCAGATCACTTTACGAGTGAATCCAGGTCTATCACCCCAAGACCGCACAGGTCTGACAAGCCTGAAGTTGTTTGGCTCATGTCAGCCCAGGTTCTGCCTCTGTGTCTTCAGTGTCTGCAGCACAACAAGCAGCTCTGGTGTCCATGTGGATAAACACATGAAGAGGTTGGACCCAGCAGCTTGGATGGACACACAGTCAGAGCACCTGAAGTGAAAGGAAGAGCCACAACCACAGCGATATTCCTGCCCATCCCTCCAAAGAGGTTCAGTGTTTCAGCAACACTGCGGGACTTCTGCCAAACCTGGGCATCAGCATGCCAAGGGATAAAGGGCCGGTTCCCAGACAAAGCAGAAAGAGCACCCATTAATTTGACTTGCTTTGCAAAAGACTTTAGTGCTCGTGAGCACTGCCAGATTGACAACAGTATAAATAGAAGACTTCTATTTATCCTACGGACTAGGTACCGCAGTGCTAAGTCAATTTTACGACCTCAATAAATCCAGGTTAGGTGCTCTCAAGGATGCCCCACCATAGAAATAACATTTCCTCTCCACGCCCGCAAAAGGGGGGCGCTGCCCTCAAAAAACAGCTGATGCTTTCTGATCGTCCAAGACTGTGGATTACAGCTTCAGATTACCAAATCCTATCGCACACATGTATCTAAAACATACCTTCTGTCTTGGGGTGAAAAGCCTGCAGCAACACTGGGGGTCTGCCCTAACACTCAGCATAGGGGGCATCACACTCCCTGAACTACGGGCAGATGCTGCTCCATGCAGGATCCAGACAGCTGATGGACTGGTGGTGTCCTTGTCCACATCAGCCACACACACAGTGATAGAAAAACTAGCAGGGCTAGGAGTGTGAGTAGCTTGCTGCCCTGCAAACACAGACAAAAGGGAGACAGCAGGAAGAAGAGTCCTGTTTATTAGAATAACTTACAGACTCTTGCCAAGATGTGGTTTTTACACCAAGCTGACTGTTGATAACTATTAAAATGCTGAAATACGTCTCCCACCACCTCCTTCAAAAAAAAAAAAAAAGAAAAATAAAGAAAATAACCCCCTACAATTCCCTCCTACTTCTTTTGTCCTTTCACCAACTGGTGCTGCTTCATTAAACCTGTGGCATTCTGTCTATGACCAGCATGACAAGAATTTTGTAGAAGTCACCCAGCTCTCCTCCCCTCTCCTGTGTCTCAGGGGATGCTGAACAGCTCAGCAGCAGGTAAAACTCACCTCTTGTGAAGACAAGCATTCAGGCTGCTTACTCCAAAAAGTGCAGCTCAGTAATGTAGTTATTCCCGTGAACCTGTGCCCTCCTGCAAACACAGTGTGGATTCACAGATTCACAGAGAACCAGTTCAGAAGGGACTTCAAGGATCAGCTGCTCAGGAAAAACATGGTCTAGACAAGCTGGTCCAGATGGATCTTAAAAGTGTGGTGTGCTAGGGACTCCATCGCTTCTCCCCAGGGAGATTACTCCAAATGCTGGATGTACTTATGCAGCATTTTCCTCTCATTTGTAGTCGGAATCTCCCCAGCAGTAATTTGTCCCCATTACCCCTGGTCTTTTCCATGTGACTACTGGCAAAAGAGGAGTCACCATCTTCTTTGTAGCCACTCTGCAAACACGGGGACATGGTAATAAGGTCTTTACTAAGCTGCCTTTCCTCAAGGCTGAACAAAGCCTGTTCTCTCAGCTTTTCCTTGCATGGCAGCTTCACAGTCCTTTGATCCTCTTTGCAGTCCTTCTCTGGACACTTTCCAGCATACACACATGCCTGAAGGCTCACTGGTTTTCCACTGGGCTCTCCTCCGTTGCCTACAGTGAGGAGTGGGCAAGGGAGAAGGAGGACTGGTGGCCTTCAGTCCCCCCAAAATTACCCAGGAACAGCCCATCAGACTCCTTTGGTCTCCATTGGGAGCCCAGAGAGCAAATACACTCAGCATCCTGCTTTACCAAAGAGCATCTGAATCACTACAGCAGCTGTAGGCATCGGATCCTTTCATTCTCAGTGAGATTTTGAGACACCTCAGAGCTGGAAGCGTGCATGAGTTCAGGCTGCTTGGCTCAGGCACAATGTCTTATCTGGTCAGCTCCTTGGCAGGAGGTGTTACAGGTGCTGGTTGGCGGAAGCACCACACTGCCAGCTCCAGCCCTGCACTCAGCTGCTGCAGAGAGCTTGCTTATTTGACCTAGAAAGGGTCTGGAGGTCAGGCAAGGGGAAAAGGGATGTGCTCCAAGCTTATTTGAGCTCATTGAAAGTAGGGAAAGCACTGTGGAGCAGGATATTCCTCACCCATTTTCTCAGATAATCTTAACATCGGGGTCTGGAATGGCTGGCAGAGAAGCCCAAAGATTTAGGTGGTCTTGTACTAGCCTTTGGATGGGAATGGAAGCAAACTACTAAATAAGACAGGGTGTCTCATTAAAATTGGAAATTAAAAACTAAAAAGGAAAAGTATTTGTGCTTAGGAAGACAAGAATAAATAACCCAAGCCTAGGTGGGAGGTGCGTTATTTGCTAGACGTTGTTGTCTGATTTTAGAGCCACGAGCCTGAGCACTCAAACGACCATGGAGTCACTGTGGAGCTGCAAACCCAGCCCACACTGCTAAACAAGAGTTTTGGTGAGTGTCCTGATATTTGAGCGGCAGTGTACACCTCACGTGCCAAGCTGGGCTGAGAATTTGTCACGATTGCTGTAAGCAGGCATGTGGGCACTGGAGCTCCCTGGAGGATGGCAATCCCATTTCATGGCAGCTCTTGAGGTTTTGAAATGAGTCCCCTCAGTCTGAAATAAAAGCAGCATCATTTAGGTGTTTTTCCAAAAAAAATGGAAGAATTTTTGTTGAAATGTCTGATTTAGGATTAAAATCTGAAGCTTTTTCAGGATGTGGGGGATACTGGACTGGGCATGGCACTAGTTGAAAGAATGAGACACCCTTACATAGTCAGTTTACTCACCTGGTTTAGTGTGAACAGACCAAGCTCAGCAAGAACACCTTTGAGCCAGAGAGGAGATGGTGCTGATTTTGACCCATAGCTCTTCCATGCCTCCAACTGGGAAAGGGAAGAAGTGGAATAAAGATTTGAACTCACCCAAATACACCTATTAAGGATTTGGCAGGCATTTGGAGCATCCTGTGGCTTGCTACCACCCCTGTCTGGTTTATCATCACTGGCTCCCCTTTCAACACAAAGCCAACTCTCAGGGACATGCTAGCTCCTGCCAAGGCAACAGCTTGTGCCTTAGACATCCCAGCTCTGGCCGCCCCTGCCTGACGTTTCTCCTCCTGTTTATTCCTGACATGAAGTACCCCTCACCAGAGGATGTGGACAAGGGGCTTTTACTCATCTCCATGAGCTCTACTTGAGTAGGACAGCAGGAAGCCTCAGCTATGGACAGCAGGCAGCAGACTCCTTCTCTTGACCATATTTTGCCCATCCGAAGACAGGGAAGGCACTGAGCATCAACATTTGTTCCTCTGGTTCCTGCTACCCCTCACACAAGACCAGAGCTACCAGACTCACACTAGGATGCTCTAGAGGAGGAGCAAACATGCTAGAACCCTGACAGCTAGCTGATCCCATTGGCTTAGCTTGAATCTCTTCACAAGCTGCCAGCTCAGCTAGACAGAAGGCTGTTCTCCTGTTTAATAATTAAAGTGAAAGGCATCTCCTGGGAAGCCTTTTTTCCTCCTTTACCAAACAAGACTGAAGATTTATGCCATGTTGCTTGCTGTCGTCTCTAAGCCCTGATGGAGCCAGCAGCAGATGCACAGCCCTCCTGAAGGAGACAAGATATACATTCACCATCCATGTACAGTGTTGAAGCAAGCTACATAGAGGAAAGCAGCCTGCTGTGCCCAGCTCCATGGAGCACAAAGCCTCTTTGATCTCAAAGGGTTTCTGGGTTAGTAGTCTTGAGAGAGGAAGCTGGGGCTCCATTCTCTACCCAGTCCTTCATTGCCAGGGCTGAGGAGATAGAGGAATGAAGTACACAACCCATGGCTCCTGCTGTGAAACATCTTTATGTTTTCATTTTCATTGCAGAGAGGAGCTTAAGGGGGAAAGTGCCCACGGGCCTGCCCACAGGCCTCTTTCAAAATTGTCAAGTGGAAAGAGACTGGGAATACCATGGCTGAAACATTCAGCACGTGGTGGCTCAGGCTCAATAGGCTCTGGCCAAGGCGGGAAGGATCTCTAGGAACAGCGCATAGTTGAGAACCTTCCTGCTTAACAGAAACTTCTATCAGAGACAGTCCCAACACCATGTTTCAAAGCAGTGCTGCTTCCTGCCATCTGGAAGACACTGTTGTTTTTCAGCTCTTCTCAATTCAAAGCCATTACAGTGACCATGAAATGACTCCTTCCTGCTCCAGGTTGTCATATTCTGAGAAAAATTCATTGAACAATTTATGCTGTCAGCCAGCACAGAAGGATGACTCGCTCCAGCAGCAGATCCTCAGCCAGGGTAATCAGCAGAATTCAACTGATATAATAGAATTGTTAAGGTTGGAGAAGACCTTCAAGATTGTCAAGTCCAACTGTTAACCCAACACCTTCAACTAAATCACATTCCCTAAGCACCATCTCTACACAACTCTTAAATACCTCCAAAGAGAGGGACTGCACCACTGCCCTGTACAACCCATTCTGATACCAAAAACCCTTGGAATAAAGAAATTTCTTCCGCTAGCCCCCTTGGCACAACCTGAGGCATGAGACACAACATGACAACAGTGGCAGAAGGAATGGGGCATTCATCTTTGCTTTCTGGTGTCTAAGACTTGAAGATGGGTTAAAATCACACACTGTGGTCATCTCCCAAGCTTATCTTCTTCCATAGAAACCAAATGCTCAGCAGCCTCTTGCCTTAGCCTCCTACCACTATCCTTTCTACAAAATACACCAAGAGGTTCTCTGTGCCCTGATGAACAAGCAGAGCACAGCCTTGACCATAGGAAGAGTTTTTGAGCTGCTAACGAGCACATTTGATCAAGATAGCTGAGCTAGAAGCCACCACTGCAAATGGCACCCTAAAGGGACTATGACCTACAGCCAGCACCAGGCACTTTCAAAAGTGCCACAATCAAAAAGCACAAATGTGTGGCTTTGTGCCCTGTCTCCAGCCACATCCAGGGTTTCAGACAGCAGAGATGGTCTCAGCATGATCCAGCAGCCATGGAACTGCCGCAAGTGTTCAGGGGTAGGGCACAGTGAAGAGGAGCTGCACTGTTCAGGCATCGCCCTGCTCTCTGAATGGCAGAGCTGCAGCTTCAATTGGGTTGAGTTTGCAAGAAAGTGCTGACTTTGGCCTCCCCCAACACCATCCTTCAGCCTGTCTCCATCGACAGCAGCAGCTTAGAGCCACTAAATTGAAGCAACATGCAGTTTATGTATTTCTAGATCATTAAGCCTTCTCCTAGCGACAGCATTTAAAAGGCACAATGACGTTTCATTCCNAAAAGATAAGGTTTATAAATCTCATGGAAAAGAGAGAACTGTCACTTTAGGTTTAGAAGAAAAGCCAGCAAAGAAACAAATTCTTCTTTCAGCAGAGGACAGGAAAAAAAATACCCATTATTAAAGGCTTAGAGACAAAGGCTCTCAACACAATTAAAGGCAAACCTAAGCCTTTGAAAGCAGAGGCCATGACACTGGAACACGCACGAGAGGTAGAGATGAAAGGCTCCATTGTAGAGCTGCTGAAAAAGTTAGGGGAAAAAAAAGTTTCAATGGATGCATTTGCCTAAACCAAACTAGATGAGAAGCTTTCTAGAGAAGGGGCTGGAGTCTTCCCATGTGTTTTGCACAATGCTGAAAGCCACTGGGCTCAGTCTTAATTAGTATCCCGGGGCATTACTAGAATAACTCAGGGAGAGAGGGTCACAACATTCATTAATCGGAAGGAAAACAGGGCTCCGGTATTTTCTGTGGGAAATTTTCCACCTGGGAAACTTAATCTTTCTTTCCAGCCTGTTAAGCTGAAGCAAAACCAAAATGAAATCTTTTGATTCAGTGTTGTTGAGGCATTTGTTTCACAGCAGAGCTTGCTGGGGGCATACTGCTGCACTCTAGGCTTGCAGGTGGTTTTTAGCTCAGCAGTGGTCTGGAGACACGGCCACCTCCAAAAAGCACTGAGCAGAGTAGTCCTGGTTCACACAGCTTCCAAGAGCATGAGATCCAAGCAATTCCCAAGTCTTTGATGTAAGAAACACTGGAGTGCTTGGCTCCTAGCCAGTACTGAAAATTCCCCCCCACTCTCAGTCCCTGGATGTCCAACCAGCAGTGCCAGGAGCCAGACACTCAGCACAAAATGCTCCCAACCAGAGTACAAACCTTAAGGATGCTTCTGCTGGAATCTGTGGAAGTCTGTGATGGTAATAGACCAACGCCATTCAGTAAAAGCATAGTTTTGCCATCCACCCTTTGCTGCAACTGCTCAAAGCCACATGGGCTTGACCCCAAATAGCTGCACCATGCTGGGGAGGTGATGACTTTTACCTCAAGATCTGTCTCTCCTCTGATAAGCTCAGATATCTTTATAGAAAAGTAGCTCCCTCATCTCAGTGGGGCAGCATGGACTGTAATGTGTCTCTGGAGGGGGTTGCTCCTACACCAGCACTGGCCATTTTCCCCTGCCTGGTGTGTTGACACAGGCAGCATACATTTTTATTAGTGCTAGTTTTAATCCAGGGCTCTGCAGGAAGGTGCTTGGAGATGAAGAATGCATGGTAAAGATGGTGTCCAAGGTCATTCAGAGAGCTGCCAACAGCAGCTGAGTGTGCAGAGCCCTTGCTCACAGAGGGCTGTGCTTGCATCTTTTCCCCTCGTGGGAAGGAGGCTCTATCATTACAGTTAGCTAGTGGGTTAATCCAATTTTAATTCTTCTCTTCTCCAGGGATATTCCTGGAAGAACAAAAAAGAGAAGGCAGATGCTCTACCAGGCCTGCTGACTTTCTGCCCATAGTCAGAGGACAGCCCTTGTGGTAATAGTGGTGAGACCCTGGGGAGCTGCAAGGAACTGTTCATAGGGTGTCACCTTTCCAAAGCAAAGCCACAGGACCAGACTTTCCACTTTCCAGCCATCCACTCTGAAAACCCCCAAGGGTTTTTACCCATTAATGTCAACTCCCTGCACAATCTCCAGTGAAACCACTTATCTGTTTGCAATGCAACAGGCAACTGGTTCCACTTCAGGCATTGAGCAGCTTGCCATCAATACTGACTACATCTGTCAGACACAAATAAGTGACTAAGAGTTGAAGGATTATCTGAATATTTCACCCTTAGCTTAGATTTCTTGATCATCTTTATCTGTGGCAAACTAGACCCCTCCTGGTTTATTTTTGAGGATACTTGTTCATCACGAACAACGAAGCGATTAAGCCAGGCATCCTCTGCTATCCAGCCACAGATGCAAAAGCAGATAAAAGACAGGATAATTCACTATCATCTGCTCTGAAAATAAAAGCAGTGTCCATGGACGGTTTTAGCTCCTTATTTTTTTTATGTTTTCATTGGTCGGTTTTGTCACCAAGGAGACCAAATTCCTACAATCGCCATTTTAGACATAAATCCACGGTTCTGTGGCAATGGCCATCACAGCAGAATTACATAAGGCATTTGTTGCACTTGTGAACTATAGCTTTGCTCACTGATTTGCTGGGTTGTTATGGCCACCCAAAGGGGAAAAAAAAAAGCTACATCCTTCAGGTCTGCTCAAAGCTCAAGTCCCTGCCGGCACTGTAGCTAGAAGCAGCCTTGAATCTGAAGTTTCTCCACAGGTATGAAGAACACATGGCAAGAAAGTCCTGCATGAAACACACCAGAGCCACAGCGAAAGTAAAATAAATTTGGAGGTGTTTCTGCAACAGCAACTAAGGCACGAATTCAGAAAACACCAGTATCACCAAGCCACTGGGGTTCCTGTTCACAGTGAGCCACAGCAGCTCCCTTACACACTCATTCTGCTCTCTAGTTGATGTTTTCCCTCTCTTCGCTCTCAAACTGCTCCTGTGATTAAGATCAGCTTTCAAAGCTCTGAGCAGCAGCACCATTTGAGGGTGTCAATGGGAATCCTGTGTCCAGGACACCTTTCACACAAGCTTGCCAAGTGTATATCAAGTCCTCCAGGACACAAACTGTCTCATGCTGTTTGTATGATGCCTGTCACACTGTTCTGCATCTCCAAAGCAATCCACAGACGCAAATACCTGGCTGGAAAAACACGAGGCAGAGCTCCTGCTCTTCTCAGCCCATTGACCCAGCCCGTCCAGACCTCCCTGCAGCATCTTCCTCCCCTCAACAAAACTGGGGCGATGCAGTAGATAACTGGGTCAATGGCCATGGGTCAAAAGATGCCATCAGGTCTTTCCCAGTTGTGAACTCTCAACACAAGGCAAACCTATGTCAGGTCATTTATATAAACAGTTACCTAATGGTGTGTCTTGCCATATCTTCATCTTGGGGAACTGATACGCTCAAGAGTCAGCTCTGGTAACACACTGTGGAAGATGTCCCAAAAGAAATTGGCAGCCTGTATACTGAAGGCTTCAGAGACAAAGGCACTGCCTCTCCAAGCCCCCACAAAATAGCCCAATGAAGCATTCCTGAGAAAGCTAGGCAGCAAGCTGTTGTGCTGCTGAGCAGACATCTCCTCCTACCCCCCTCCATAAGCTTCTTGGTATCTCTAGATTTGACCTGGTAACTTTTCAAAGCACAGTCTAAACACATCTGTTCTTCAGGGCTGATTCCCTACCCCCATCAGGCCTCGTACTGGATTTTCTAGAAATCAGCAACAAGACTTCCTCAGAGCAACAGCTGGTTTACACAATCTTACTTCCAAACCAGCTCCTCAACAGATACCCCCCTTGTCTCCTCCCCACCCTCCCCAATTTAAGCTCCATCTGGTTCCCCTCTGCTTGGAAGAATGCCAGTACCTCTTAGGAAAAAATATAAACAGCTCTTTTCAGTTTAGGATTCTTGGGATAACGTGAGCAGGCAGCAGCAGTATCTGCATTCATTTTCAGTTCCGATTCTGGACTGGCCCAGGAGGCTCTGAGCAACACTGAGGCTGAGCTGTTTCTACTGCCCAATCAAGATGGTGGTCTCCATGGCCATGCAGCATGGATGAGACAACTACAAATTGCATCTGAGCATCTCTATTTCCCTGGGCCAGTCTGAGGTACAAGGGGGCTGATATCAGCCAAGACACATGCTGAGAAGGTAGAAAACCCCCAACAACAATCCTCTGGGACATGAGGCATTCTTTTTCTTCGACTCTTCCACCCCATCAAATGAGACATAGAAATTTCTAAGGATTCAGCTTCCAACAGTAATCAAGAATTAGAAACCTGAATGTCAGACCTGTCAGCCCAGCCCAGCATCCTGGAGAACATCAGGAAGCATAATCCAGGAAGAAGTAAAGGCTCTGGGGCACTTAGGATTGTTGCTGGTACACTGAGGAAAAGTTGCTTTGTTTGTAGGACAATAGCTTGCTTGCCTCCAGGGATCCTATCCTGGGCTCCTTTCTTGCCTATATTACAGCTCAGGAACAAACAACAAAGAGTGGATCAAGGAAAGAAACTACAAGCCAGGAAAGGGTGGGTTTGTGCTTCCCTGAGTGTGCGTGGACTTTGTTAGGGCAAAAGTAGTAGTAGGTCATGGCAAAGGGGCTTTTCCCTACTGATATCAGGGGTATCAACAGGGATATCTTCTAAGTTGCAGAGATTCCACTTACCAGCTATGAGCCCATGATAGAGACCCTGCAAAAGTGATCTGGCTTTGCTCTCCCAGGCTCCAGACACAGACCTGGGCTGCAGAAGGTAGTTCCAATCTTTCACCTGTTAGGAAAGATTACTACTTCAGAAAAATGCTTTTCTTGCAGACACCCAGACAGGTTTTGTAGAGTGAGTGGGAGAAATGCTGAGAGAAATTCAATGGTGAAGAAGTCATGGCTTGGGGCAGAACTTACAGACTTCTTGCTGGGGATCTATCTCTGCATTCCAGCTACTCCCAGTCCTCTGCTCACCTCCAGCGTAAGCCCACAGGCTGGAGGCTGGAAGATGTCTCCCTGCTGCCCTATATAAACCCAGCTTCCTCAGGAATGAGATTTACTTGATTATTTAGCAGCTGGACATTAAAACTGCTGAACTACTTCTGAAAAAACAATTTGTTGAGGTTTCTGGCTCACTGCCTGAATCACATTGTAAAATAAATGCACCTGGGTGGCAGGGAAGGTTTCGTGTTTGTAGCCTTGCTACAAAGGGTAGATGAAAACAAACTCACTAGTTAGAGAAATAAAGCTCCTGATGCAACAAAGCAACAAAGCAGTGGAGATACTCTATTGCTTTTAGAGGTGTCTCAGGAAACAGGAATGGAGGCACTTAAGACAGCCAGAGTGAAAATAGTTGGGTAAAGCATGACACAAAGGGATCGTAGAATTACAGAATGGTTTAAGTTGGAACAGAGCCTAGATTGTCTAGTTCCAAGCCCCTGCCACAGGTAGGGACACCTTCCACCAGACCAGGTTGACTAGAGTCACATCTAGTCTGATCTTGGGTGCTTCCGGGCAACCTGCTGCAGCTCATCAGCACCCTCACAAGGAGGGATTTCTTCCTTACATCTAAGCCAAATCTTCCATCTTTCAGTTTAAAGCCATTACACTCCTTGTGTATCTGTCTCCACAAGCCCTTGGAAAAAAAAAACCAAACCATATGTAAGTACAAAATCTTGTTCCATGATGAGAAGATAATTCCACACCTCCAGGTGCTAATTAACGCTCCAGTCACAATGTCTAGACCCATGGCCTGATGAAAGGAATTAAGAGGTTCATATTCCCTTCCACAAGTTTCTGCCCCATTCATAATTTATGGGAATTCCATAGGAATACTCATGAGAAGTCCTGAGAATTCCATGAAAAGGAACTAGATGCTATGAAGTTTAACATCTTCGTCAGCAATACGGACAGTGACATTGAATGCATCCTCAACAAGTTTGCCGATGACACTGAGCTATGTGGTGTGGCGGACACGCTGGAGGGAAGGGATGCTGTACAGAGGGACCTGGACAGGCTTAAGAGGTGGGCCACTGCCAACCTCATGAGATTCAACAAGGCCAATTGCAAGGTCTTGGACCTGGGTAGAGGCAATCCCAGGCAAAAAACACAGGCTGGGTGATGAACAGGTTGAGAGCTGCGTTGAAGAGAAGGACTTGGGGGTGCTAGTCAATAAAAAACTCAACATGAGCCAGCAATGTTTGCTTGAGGCCCAGAAAGCCAACCGCATCCTGAGCTGCATCAAGAGAAGCGTGACCAGTAGATCGAGGGAGGTGATCCTCCTCTACTCTGTTCTTGTGAGACCCCATCTGGAGTACTGTGTCCAGTTCTAGAGCCCCCAACACAGGAAAGATTGGCCAGGGTCTTGAGCAACCTGGTCTAGTGGAGAGCGTCCCTGCTCAAGGCAGGGGAGTCAGAACTAGATGATATTTAAGGTCCCTTCCAATTCAGACTATACTATGAATCTATGAAGAGTTTTAATTACACTGCTTTTCTCCAAGAAAGGGCAAAAGCATCTGCCTAGTTTGGAACTCTAGTGTCCTTCATGGCCACCAGTTCCCTTTACCTGAGTTCAAAGCAGCAGTTACAGCTGCTGTAACGGAGAGCTATGCTGCACTGCACACGTATGCTCCCTCCCACCTGGCACATACATTCAACCCACCAGGGCAGAGCTATTTACCAAGTGCTAACACTTTTGCCCCTACTTCACATGTCTACTACTGTGCTGGAGGCTCAACACACACCATTTGCTTGTCAAACTCTCTTCTTTCCTCCCTCTGCCCTTCTCAGCTGGGATAGAATCACAGAATCATGAACTGGCTCAGGTTGGAAGGGACCTCCAAAGGTCACATAGTCCAACACCCCTGCAGTGAGCAGGGGCATTCTCAACCAGACCAAGTTGCTTAGGGCCTTGTCCAGCCTCACTTTGAAGATCTCGAAGGATGGGGCCTCAACTGCCTCTCTGGGCAGCCTGTTCCAGTGTTCAACTCCACTTCTGCTAGAGAACTTCCTCCTAACATCCCATTTCAGTCTGCCCTTCTCTAATGTGAGACAATTGCCCCTCATCCTATCACTCCAGGCCTTCATAAACAGTCCCTTCTCCAGTCTTCTTGTAGCTCTCTTCAGGTACTGGGAGGTCGCTATCAGGTCCCCCTGGAGCATTCTCCTCTCCAGGCTGAACAACCCCAGCTCTTTCAGCCTGTCTTTGTAGCAGAGTTGCTCCAGGTCCCTGATCATTTCTGTGGCCTCTTCTGGATCCACTCCATCAGATTCATGTCCTTCATGTTTTTAGGCTCCAGAGCACATCTCATTCTTCTCCATTTACTTTGTGCCAGCCACTCTGATCTGTCATTTATGTACTCCGTGGAAGCCATCTGTTTACTCCTTTCTTGTTCTACCTTGGAACAAGGAACTGCTGCTCCTTCCATGGGTCAAGCCTTGACTCTCATCCACAGGGTACTTCTGCTTGGGTGCACAGGGAGGCCACGGGCAAAAGGGCAGAGCTGGGAGTATCTCCTATTTACATGCAGCAGTGCTGGAGGCTCACAGGCCCTTGGGTTACTAGGCCACTTGTATCACATGAGGTATTACATCAATTTCCTGATGCTGACACTTGACCAAAGAGCATACCACTGCAATACACCTATCCAGCAGGAAATTCAACCTTCACACCATCTGCACCCAGCATCCACATGAATAACATGCAGAAATTAGTCCTAAATCCTGCAGGGTCAACCAGGACCACACCTGATACTCAGCTGTATTGAGGCAGAGCACTTTGAACCACCTCTGAACATTACTTCTGCTCCACACAAAGCGTGACTTACTGGTGGATTAGCCCAGATTCAGCATGCAGAAAGGCAACGTGGCAGAAAACCAGAAGACCAACATGTTTGTGCAGAGACTGACCGCCATCCAATGGATCCCTCCTTATACGACCCTGCTAATTGCATCTGGATTGCATCGAACTTGCGGCAGGCCTTTCCCAGTGAGGCTGACAAACCACAGCAAGCACAAAGCTAATTAACAACACACAGCACAGGGTCTGTAGAGATTGATTTATGTGGAGGGATTCTCAGAGTTCAATAAGGCTTGCTCAGCCAAGTTATGATTCAAGGAGATAACAGTCTGGAAATACCTGTGGGCTAGAAAGCTGATGACCCATCATTGTGGGGCTGCCCAGAGGTTAACCTGGAATTCTGGAGATAAAGAAACATGCTGTGTCAGGGGGAGTCTGCGCCTGGCTCAACCCCACTGAGGACCCAACATTCCTGAGAGAGCTGCTGCTGCAGGCAACAGTATAACGTAAGGGGCAAAGCAATAAGGCCAAGACAGGAAGGACCCTTTGTATGGTCCCAGACGGGCTGCATTAGGTTGTCAGGAAGGAAAGGGTTGCCTTTCCCACAAGATTACACAGAGCAGGGTGTCAGCTGTTATGTGTCCCCAGCCTTTGGGACAGATCAGGGGTTTGGTGCTCTCCTGGCTTCTCCTCTTCATCTGGCGTCCCATTCCCCACCCCTGCCCCCTACCCCGAAGCAGCTGGCCAGCTGCAGGTCAGTGCTGCCTGCTCTAAGCAGTTATCAGTGAGGCTTGTGAGAGCCCAAAGGGGTGCAGGGCTCCCTTTCCCCAGCAACCAATTCAATTTGCTCAGTGATTCAGCAACATATTGATTTAACTATCTGCAGACAAATGACCTCTCTCTGGGCCACACATTTTAGTGGAGGGCTTCAGTCTTCCGCATTAATATTTTGATAGATTTACTGTGTAACTGCTTCACTTCAGCACAG
Organism: Upupa epops; assembly: GCA_013397515.1. NCBI lineage: Eukaryota > Metazoa > Chordata > Aves > Bucerotiformes > Upupidae > Upupa > Upupa epops. Next base: position 39,621 of record VZRI01003926.1, read on the forward strand.
GGAAGGAGATGAGGGCAGGGAGGGGAAGAGGTAGGAGAGGGTTTAGAGCAGAGCATGGGCTGGGGGGTTTAGGTTTTCTACAAGCAGGCAATGAAATGAAGGTTATTTGCAATACAAAGAGGTACCAGTTTTTACTGATCAGTTCATGTTTGCTTAGCACCAACCCAAGAGCAATGCATTTGTCTTAGCCTTCTTCAGCCTGCAGCTCAGAGGAGGGTGAGGAACCAAGACACAATGGCAGCAGGTACTGAGATGGACTGTGCAGGGGACACAGCCACCAGCACCTTATGGGTTTGGTGGAGAAGACAGCCTTGCCCAGACTGCTCTTGTTCACCCCCTGGCAGAGGGGTTTCTGTATAGCTGCAGAACATGTTACACAAACCACAAGCCAGGAGAGGAGTCCACACTGAACTGGAGGTATTTCATTGCCACATGGATGCTGTGACAGTTACAACTGCAATCTTGTACCACAAGGGATCAGCTGCTTTTCTTTCCCCCCATAATGTAAATCTATCACCAAATTAAGATGCAGCTGAGACCTTCCAATGGAACAAAACTAACTGTTCAGCACTTACATGGACTAGATGCTGCCATATCCCCAGCAGACTGGGCCATCAAGCAAAGGAGCTTTGATGGAAAAAAGAGGCATGAGCTCAATGGCTCTAGTCATCTTGAAAGAGCCTGAGATCGCCCCAAACACTTTCCTTGCAATTAATTAATTCCATTGAACTGAATTAAATATTTCCTTGCATCCATGACAAAACTACTCCATCCCGCCCCACTCAAAGAACACTACATGGAAGTAGTAGCCCCACCAGTCTGAGATACTAGCTGCCTCTCAAACCAGAGAGTCATTCCAGGTCTTCACCCAAAGCCAGACTGTCCATGGAAGCATGAGCACAACTCACTGTGCAGCTCAAGGCAGTGGACAAAGGGTAATCCCACCTCCAGCCTACTCTCCTAAGCAAACCTCCAAGTTTGTAGTAGAGCTTTAATAACCAAGCAAAAAAACCCACCAAAAACGACCCTAAAAACTTGAAGTGAAAGACACAAACACCACCTCTTATTCCTTAGAGTGATGCAGAGCATCACCTTTCTCATCTATTACGCCAGCTTCATTCAAGGTGCTGGTGCTGAAGAGCCTATCCCACCCCACTGTAGACAGGTAAAACACACTGACCACATGGCCCCAGACACAACACAAGGAAGGCTGAATTTGATAAGGTCCCTCTGCATAGGAAGAAGCATGGGAGTTCAAGAGAATTCTCTTCAAGTCAATTAGCAGAGGCAGAAACTACTGAACCTGCCCTCAGGCTTCAGCAAATGGGTAATTTCCTATTCTCTTCCAGTATAAAAGTCATTCTATAGTGACTTCATCTTTTCATGTGGTTTCTCTTTCTCTACATAGCTGGGAGGTGCAGTTGCAGGTACTGTTACAAACCAGATCTTCCATACAGGAAAAGTGTTGTTGGTTCCCCAGTCAGATGCTTATTACAGCATTTTTCTCCAGGGTGTCTGCATCAGGCATCAAATATGCTTCCACCCTCCATAACCTCCTTCCAATCACAGGGCTGTTTCCAACAAGGGCTTGTGTAAAGTGTCACTGCTTCCCTAGGTGTGGAGACACCACATTTGGACATCACCAGCAAGCACAGACACCAGGAATGTGGTAAGCACTGAAGAACCATATCCCACACCAGCCTCCAGTGGGAGCAAGCTGCCCTTGCTACTAAGCTGTAAAGTGAAAAGATTTGAGATTTTCTTGCTCTTTAGCCTGCTGTACTCTTAAAATAGCTGGCCATTATACGCTGGATGGTGAAAAAAAATAATCACATCCATTGCTGACAGCAAATCTCTTCAAGACTAAGTGATGGACGCAGAGCTCGGGGATGTGTCATCAGAATCTAGCGACTGGGCAGACAGCCTCATACTTGTGAAAAGCATACACAGCACAAGCCCCTGGGGGAAAGTGGGAGCCTGTGATCTAAGAGGCCTCTAGAAAGGCAGAGGGAAGTGGTCGGCAAGAATTCCTAGCAGCAAGAGTCACTGAAGAGCTCTCTGGGCTCTCCCCCACTGCTGCATGTGTATGCCTTCAGCAGGGAGGTGGGAGATAGGGCTTTGAAACAACAACAAATTCCCTTCTCTGAGTTCCACACCATCTGATCTGCTGCCTTTGCATGCCTGCTGCCATCCAAAGCTTTGTCCTATTGGCTCCCACTATGGCTCCACAGGAATGTGACACAGTAGGATAGAAACCGACCCTGCCCTCCCTGCCTCATGCCTGAGAAAACAGATCTCACCTCTTCCCTGGAAGCTTTGTTTAGAAAGATGTTAAATCATGCTTCATGCTGGCTCCTGCCTTCTCCACCATTACAAATAGGTTTTGCATTAATGTCAAGTCCCAAGGAAGGCAGAGGTGGTAGAGCCTCCAAGAAGCTCTCCTTGTTGTTGGAGGTGTTAAAAAAGGTGCAGAACCCAGCTTTGGTTATTTTAGAGCATTATCTCTCCCCTTTGTGACAGAGAGGTGTTTGCCTGCATTTCAGCTTCAAGAAGGCTTAAAGACACCAGAAGCTGATCTCCAGAGTATATGCCTAATCCTAGGCAGGTCTTTCCAGCTGACTTGTAATGAGATGTAGTCTCCTCCCCCCATCAAGTTGCCCTTTAGGTTAACTTTGTCCTCCCCCTGCCAGACTGAATCACCACAAAAACCACATCTCAAAAGCTGCTGCTCTGTGTCAGCACTGGCATCCTAGAAAAACCACACTTTCCCCTCCATATCCACAGCAGCTGCATACAGTGGCAGCAGTACTGCAGCAGTGAGAGCCAGAGAGAAAGCTGGACCTTGGGCTGTAGGAAGGGCTGGGCACCTCGTTGCGTGCAGACACTAATTTATCCCATGTGCAGCCAAGCGCAGCCCTTGCACACTCTGTGCTTTGATGCACACAAGAAAGCTGAGCAGACATCTTCTGTGCATTCTGCACTGACATTGGGAAGTTATCAATGGCTGAGACCTCCAGGCAGGAAAGAGAGTTACCTTTGGCTGAGGATGAAGGTACTTTATCTTTTTTGGGCTCTGGACAACAACAGCTGGACCCAGCTCACATTCCCTGCAACTGCCCCAGTCTTTCAGCCCTCTCCTTTCCAGAGTCTGACCTATGTTTGACCAGTGACAGCTGCTTCTCCTCCCTGCTCACCTAAAGGAGACTCCTATATTGTCACACACACCATGAGATGTAAATCTAGGTGGTGGACATAGCAGCACCCCCAGTCCTCAANTGATGTAAATCTAGGTGGTGGACACCGTGTCTCCATCCATAGCAGCACCCCCAGTCCTCAACTGGAGATACTCTACACCTTGTCAGAGCCTCCAGCACATCCACAAGCCCATTGCCTGCTACAGGTGTCTGCAGAACACCCTTTCTGGCCATGGTCACAGCATTACAGCCATGGCTTCTCCATACCCTACAGAGGGCAAAAGAAATGCTGTCACTGTGCAGCTCCACACACTACTTCAGTATCTGATTGGGGACAGGAATCAATTAAAAAAAATAAATCATGTTACCCAACATTTGTTTTGCTGCAAAAAGGCATTTTCCACAGGGAGACAATTCTGTTAATTCCAGCACAAGATTTTGCATGCACATGATACCCTGGCTAACACTGACCTTCTGTAGTTTCATACACACAAGACCACAAAAGTGGATGAACAGAAGTGGACATTCTCAGCCACAGGTACATTAAGGTAAAAAGCCTCACAAACAACTATGCAGTGATCCTTTTGCCCATCACATTACCCAAGTGTAGCCTATTCCCCATCTCCTGGCTCACCACAAGAACCAAAGTTTACTGGAGAATCACAAGGAAGTTCCATGCTCCTTCTATTCCATCAGCATCAACTAGAAGGAAAAGATTAGGCCACTCCTATCTTTTTCCTTGCATGGGAGACTGCAGCACTCCAGCACTCCCCAGTGAACGCTGGGAAGAGCTCTTAAGTAGCTCCATGAGAAAGGGGATGGTGTCTTCTTGTGGGATGCTCCCAGATTCAGCCTGATACAAGTGGTAAATGCAGGATGGCATTGCTGGGTAAGGAAGAGATTAAAGCTCTAATTGCACAGAAATCACAGAACAGTTGGAAAGAACCTTCAAACCTCATTTAGATCTTCATATGCTTTTGGCTTGACTGCTCCTGTCACATGGGACTAGCAGCTGCTTAAGAGCTCTGTGAATAGAGGGATGAGAGGAAGGCAGGAAAAGAGAGATATAGAGCTACACATGACTAACTGCAGCCTATTTGTCTTTAAAGCACAACATTCATGGGTGACCTTTGAGCATAAGCATGAGGGACACTTCTGAAAGTGTTATTTGGCATGCCTTTAGCAAGAAGATTTAGTTACAGCACAAGCTTCGTAGCAGTGGGGTGGAGAAAGTACCTTGGTAAGCTCCAGAGTAATTACAATGTTCCACTGACCCATCTCACTTTGTGTCACTTCCTGAAGTCCAAGGAAATTGCTATGGATGATAATAGAAAAGGGTAGTCTGGTCCCCAGTACAAAGGCCATAATTTCAAACTGGAAGGGAGACTCTACACTGTCTTTCTTTTTTTAGCACTAAACCCCATGGATGTTTTCCAGTGGGTTTACTTCAAGACAAGAATGTGGTTTTGATGGATCCCTGAGAAGCTGCTTCCAAGCTACTGCTCCAGCTTGTGAGGATAGTGGCTCACTTGCTACCTAAAGACAAAGATAGTCTGCATCTGAGTTCTTCTTCACCTAAAATTCACCCCTATGCATGCAAGAGCATCCACACGACACTTGTAGCTGCCTTAGCACAAGAAAGGTGCCCAGAAAGCTTTAGAGTTCCAGAGCCCAGTTACCCAGAGGCTTGCAGATGCAGCTGAATGATCCACTGAGCTCAGCACAGAAGTATCTCTCAGGTCATCCTTACTTTATGAGGGGACATGAAGGGCCAAGTGGAGTGTCTCCTGCTTTGTCCCAAGTCTCCAGCAGTACACCTTATACAGAACATGAGACTGGTTCCTCAAGAAGAACTAGGAAGTACTAGAGAAGCAGATTTTCCCAGCCAAAAAATGCTCTTTACCCCTTCTCGTGTTCCTGGGGTTCCTAGCAGGAAGATGTGCAAGCTGAAGATCGGGCATGCAGTTTCCCCTAACAAGTCTGAATTTCAGGCTGTGTCAGCCACAGAGCAAACAAACCAGCATTCTGAGAGCAGCACTTTTTCACAGCTCAGCCATAGAATCGTTCAGGTTGGAAAAGGCCTTCAAGATCATCATGTTCAACCATGAACCCACCTCTCCCTATCCCACTGCTAAATCCTGTCTCTGAGCCTCCCATCTAGACAAATTTGTTCACATTGCTTCAAAATCAAGTATTCTGCTGCAAAATCTTCAATTCCATCTTACTTAAAGACATTACATCAGTAAATACCAGTGGTAAACTAGCTAATCCTACTGCAGCACTAACTAGAGATCAAAATACATAAGAGCAAAGACAAAGCATGTTCTAGTCCAGGCTGGGTTTGACAAGGCAGCTAAGTTGGTTTTAAACCAGCCAAAGAGTCTTACCAAAGTAAATGTAGCGAAAACATGATGCTCCTACTCATCATTTGATGGCTTTGTCATCTCAACCTGCCTTGGAAGTCACTGAATCATAGAATCACTATGGTTGGAAGAGATCTTAGAGATCATCTACTCCAACCTCCCTGCCATGGCTAGGGGCACCTCTTAGCTAGACTTGGTTGCTCAAGGTCTTAAGTCACAAGATGCTGGAGTTGGGCTGAGGTTTGAGGTTTTGCTTGAACTTTCCAAGAACATTTGCTAGTGCTCAGTTAGGAGTTTGCTTAGCAGGATTACTCTCAAGAGAAGCAGCTTGATTAGACAATGCATCACTCCAGCAAGAACACAAGCCCTCTTGAGCAGACCTTGTAATTAACTTCATCATCACGGATCTGTAACTCTAAGTAGAAGATCTGCCTGGAGGAAGTACAGCTCCATCTCATTAGTAGAAGTCACCTTTAAGCACAGCAGTGACACTGCCATTAGCATTTAAGACATGAGAGCCCTGCTATGAATCCTTCTCAGCCCCTCAGCTGACTCTGTAGGCCTGCCAGGAGGAAAGACCTCCTCTGGAGCCAAGCTGACAAGAAGGTTTCTGGTGCATTAAGCATTTAACAGCCTTTGTTTATTTACTGCACTTAAACGCCATCTGGGAGAGGACTTGGTCCATTGCTCTTGTGCTTGCTCTCTACTGGTCTCCCAGTTGCAGTACAGGCAAAAACTCACATGCATTGATAATAAGACACTAAGCTTTGAAGCCACTGGAGCAGGTGGTCCCTCAGTGTTTTGCACTGGACAGCATCACTAGGACTGGCAGCGGAAAGACCCCACCGAGATCCTTGTAGTTGATGGCTGCTTTCACAGCAGGAATGAAGAGCCAACCATATGGCCAACCATAAATCCCAGGAAGCAAAGTCAGCCTGCGTAAGCCCCACAGGGAGTCAGGCTGGAGCGATGGATGAGCAAGCAGGGTAAAGTAAGGGAGGACAAGAGGAGATGCTGTAGAGCAGGGCACTGGTATCTTAGTGACCTCACAGTGCTGCAGCAGGGTCTAGATTTAGGTCCAGTAGACCTAGGGCTGGCACAAAGCAATACAGGATATTATATGGAGAACACATGCAAAGTAACAGTATTCAGTGCAGCTGCTCTGTCTGATTAGCTAAGGTCCAGTACATGAGACCAGCCTTCTACTTACTGCAGCATGAAAACTACAGAGCTTACAACTGCTTTTTCAGCTCCTTCTAGGAGAGCTGTTGAATTAAGATGTGGATAGTCTTCTCTACCTTCAATGAGTGTAGTTTGGAGAGGAATGCTCAGTATCTGCAGCCTGCAATGCCTTGAGTAACACTGATGCAAGAAGGAGCATCATATTCCTTCAATATAGACTCAACATGATGAAAGTAAAGTGCAGGAAGCCCTTGAATGCAGACCTTCGTATACTGGTGCCTAGACATCCCTACTTTGGACTGGTCTGTAAAGTTAGAAGTGTGCTGCCCTACAGCAGAACAGTGTGAGGACCAAATAATCTCAATCTGCCTTTCTGGGCAATATCATTGATGTTTTTGCTTTTCAGAGACCTTGAAACACCACTTCAGTCCTCAGTGCCAGGCTGTACAAAAAGAATAGAAGCCTCTGGACATTGACCTTCAAGGACAAGGCAAGAAGCAGCAAACTGACCATCTGTAACCTCACCTTCCATCCTAGCACACACAAAAATACCTATTGCAACAAAATCCTAGGCAGGATCTGCAGCTCCATTGCTTCCTTAGCAAAGTGACAGCAAAAGGTCCACTCTGGGCCGCAGATGCTGTGCCCAGATTTCCTTTCTTCGAGCAGAATCAGGAGCTGCACCTAAAGGTCTTTACTTCTTCCTCCCAATTTTCCATGTTGGCTCACCCACTTGCATTCATTGCTTTTTTCTCTGGAGGACCACCCAAACACACAGCCTTGTCTTTTAGACACTGTGACACAGATCTGTGACACAAGTCTACTCAGCTCTACCTTGACACATCTCCCGCCCCTCTATGCGATATTAAACACAAGTATAATTCCAGTTGTACCATAGAGCTATGTAGTCATCTACAGTTGCAGAAACACAACAGGAAGATCACCTGCAAGGGCTGAGGGTCTCATAATGCCTACCTAAACACGTATCAAGAAGATTTTCTGGAAAATCCAAATTTTTCTGGATAAGAACTTTTTCTACTCAGAAGATCTATTACCCCTGAGAAACACCCAACCAGACTGTTAATGTGGCCATATTAAAGTAGATACCCTATACCCTTCTGAAGGGTATAAAATCATAGCAAATTGATTTCTGAAGTGTTTCAGGTTGCAGTGAGAATCAAGAAGAAAATAGCCTAAGAGGTCTTGCAGAAAAAACACAGCAACTTGGAATAAGATCCCTGTGTGTGAAGAAAAGAGGATTTATTTTGAGATACTTGATCACTGTAGTTTGTAGATGTTTTTTCCATTTTGCTTCCACACTGTGCAACCTCAAAACCCACTTATCTCCATAATTTCTCTTGACTTACAACACAGAAATGCAACTTCTGATACCTTAAGGTCGCCCTGTCCATAGTCAGAGTCTGTGTTTGCTTCAGCTGGCTGTAAAAGTGAGGGTTTTTTTCCACTGAGCAAACAATTCAGCTGTCAGATGGTGGATTGAATGATCAAAGATGAGAACTATTTGTGGCACACACAAGCTTTTAAAACCTGGCCTCTGGTTTGGGATTCTGAGTTCATGTTAACTCCAGTGATGACTGGGGAATTGCAAATCATTTATGAACTCCGGTGAAGTCAGACTATGTGCTCCTTGCTCATGCCACTCTACAAAGTACTTCCAGAAACATCTGAACAGCTACACTTATCTGAACATCTAAACACCTATAAAGAAGCAAAAATGGGGCAGAATTCAAGAGAAAGATAGTATTTCTTGGGCTTAGTCTACCAGACATTGACCCTAGTAGTCAACAGGCTGCTGGCCGAACCTGGACCTCAGGCAAGGATGAGGAGAGGTCCCAAAACATGTGGCTGTAAGCTTGACTTCCTGCAGAGGGTAACACTGAGGTTTTCTTTGGAAGAAAGCTGCCTCTGTGCTCTCCCAGAGCACTTTATGTCCCCTCAGAGGGTGCGCTGAGATCCAAGGACATGCAGGAATTTAGTTCAACTGAGTTCTGCTGTGAAGGGAGGCCACGTGCACTTACGGGCATAAATGCATTTTGAGTGCCTTTGTGTCAAAACACGATCAATCCCTAGAGAAAACTACTGATCTGTATAATTAGAGGGAGCCGACACGTCCCTGGATGATGGCAAACTGAACACACAGGAATTCTTGCTCATTCCTGCAATAATCACAGCAGAGCTACCATGCTGGCACAGAGTTTTAACACACAAAAGGCGAATTCTTAATGCCAATTAAATTTTGGATTATACTTCCTTTCTCTTCTATTTTTACTCCCTCCAGAATCTCTTGAGGCTTCAAAAGGCACCTTTCACATCACACTAGGATGTTTTCTCATTACAGGGAACAAGCTTATCAAACCAGTGCTACTCAATTCCACACTTCAGCCCAAAAGCAGTGACCCAGATTTGTGGTCTCTGTTAAGAGAAGTTGGCTCACAAGTATTTCAGTCTTGGTAACATGACAGCAAGCCTGCCATAACAAGGACATGGCATCAAGTAAGGCAAAAGCATGAAAGGCCAAAGAACCCCGGAGCTTGATCACCTTTGTTTGTCTCTGCCAGGTAAAATGCATAGAGGTGGATGCCATACAAGATAGGACATCCCTTCCTCCTAGACAAGCCCAGTCGCAGTTTATGACAGTTCTGCTATAAGCTTGTGGTGGTTGGGAATGGCACCATAGAATCATTCCAGTTGGAAAAGATGCTTGGGATCATCAAGTCCAACCATCAATCCTACTCTACTAAGTTCACCCTTAAACCAGATCCCCCAACACCACATTCAAGCAACCTTTAAACACCTCCAGGAATGGTAACTCAACCCCCTCCCTAGGCATCCTATTTCAATATCCGGTTATTCTTTCTGTGAAAAAGTCTCTCCTAATATCCAGTCTAACCCTCTCCAGATGCAGTTTCAAGCCCTTCCCCTCTTGTTCCATCCCCTAATCATCTGCGAGAAGAGCACCCACCTCTCAGCTACATTCTTTCAAGTACTTGTAGAGAGTAATGAGGTCTGCCCTCATCTTCCTCTTCTTCAAGCCATCCTTTAATCACTATTCATAGAATTCATTCTCCAGGCCCTGCTCCAGCTTCATTGCCCTTCTCTGCACTCACTCCAGTGCCTTGATCTCTCTCTTGTATTGAGGTGGCCAGAACTGGACACAATACTTAAGGTGCGGCCTCTCAGTGCCCAGTACAGGAAAACAATCAGCCTCCCTACTCCTGCTGGTCACACTATTTATCATAGAAGCCAGAATGCCATTGGCTTTCTTAGCCTCCTGGGCACACTGGTGGCTCATCATCCATTGACTCTGGTTGGCCAAGTTACCTCAAAGTCTAATTTCCTGGTTGATACAGCTCAGCAGGAGACTTCAGAGTGTAAAATAAGACATTAAAAAGTTAAAGAATCCTCATCAGATGAATATGTTCCAGGCAACCACATGGTGCAGTAGTGCTGGGTTCTACAGGCTTTGTCATAGATCACAGTTTATTTTCAAAATGTGCATTATACACTTGAGCTAGAATTCCAACACAGTGATTCCTCTGTGCTGTGGCATGCTGCATGACTAGAGCATCTTCTCTTACCCTGACAAGCTGTGTAAAGACACTGTGAGCATAACACCTCAGCTCTGCTGTTCTCCCCTGGAGACTGCTACCAACCAACCTTCCACTTCACTGCATGACCAAACATCTCACCTCTGTCAGGCTGAACCTTAATGGGAAGTATTTCAAATAGCAGATGAGCTCATAAAACACAGCTGACATCAATATATTTACTGTAGTCCTTCCCAGATCCTACAGCAAGCATGATCCTCACTCCAGATCATGTTGTATTCACTATCCTCTCTTGCATGTAGTATTGCTGACCACAGCAAAGGACTGGGTTTAGAGGGAGCTTGGGATGAAATGGAGGGTACTGGTGTCACCTGGGCTTCTCTTGTTCATAGAGCACCATTATCCTGGTAGGCTCCATTTTAGGAAACTGAGGATGTCTTGAAAAAACCACCAGCAAGCAGGTAACAGCAGTAGCTCTAGGACAGGATGGAGGACTAGCAGCTCTCTATTTCAACAAGGAACAAGAGGGCCATGAAGTCTCAGGGTGACCAGAGCTCAACTCATGGCTTGGCAACACCTACCCATGACTAAAACAAGATGGGTGGCCCTCATGTCATTTCATCTCCACTGCATCCATACAGGGCGATAAGGTCGCAAAAGGAAGATTGCAAAATTCACTGGAGCCAGCAGCATGGGAGACAAGTGTCCAGGGGCAGAGTGGACAGTGTCCCCTAGACCCTCTTTTGAGACTGCTAACAGCAAGAAAACCATCTCCAAAGGCACCACATCCTGGTGCCACCGACAGTCTGAGTGACACTTTTGGGTTTTCCATCACCTTGGGCACTATTTTGGCAGAGGCGGCACTGCTGCTCTGCACGACATGAACAAGCAGCTCTGTTAGGTGCATCATAGAATCATCAAGTTTGAAAAGGACCTTCAAGATGATCGAGTCCAACCATTTTCCCTACAACCCCAAACCACTAAGCCACATCTACCCTTGTTTAAAGGCTTTCAGGGATGGTACCTCCCTGGACAACCTGTTCCAAGGGCTTCCCTAGAACTCTGGGAAGAAGTTTTTCCAAAAATCCAATCTGAACCTCCACTGGTGCAACTTGACTGCTTTTCTCTTGTTTTATTGCCATCCCCTAAGGAGAAGAGGCCAACACCCGCCTCACTACACCCCACCCTTCAGGTAGTTATAAGCAGCAATGAGGTCTCTCCTCAGCCTCCTCTTCTTCAGGTTAAACAGTTCCAGCATCCCACATGGAATGAAAAGTAATCTTGTTTTGCCCAGACAGGAGGTAGCCTACACAAACCACATGCACACTGAGAATAATTCATGTAATATACAGTGCTCAACGCTCCCAGCTCTGTCCCAGTATCTGGAGAGTTTTGCCTGCCACCTGAGCCACCAGAGCAGTGTCAGACACAGCTGCACACAGGCTGGAGGCATCACTGTGGTGGTGATCCTAACTCTAATAGATCATGTCAGCCCAGATAGACCAAATGCAGTCAGATTTGTCAGTGCAGCTTGAGCCAGTATCTAAAGAAATGCAATCCTGAATATCCACAGAGGATCATGTCTGGGCCCTGCAGCAAAGCAGAAGTCTGAAGCTCTGCACAAGGACAGAGGAGGCACATCAAAGGTTTGAATAGCCTCCTTTTTTTTTTTTTTAAACAAACCCAGTCAGCTGCCTGACACGAGATGCATCTGTTCTGAGGCATGGGCAGCAAAATCCACCTCCCGAGAGACAGTGGGTACAAGCCTCTTTTTCCCACAGGCTGTGTGCCATACTGCTACACAGAGGCAGGCAGCAACATGCTGTTCCTTTTTAAGGAACAAGGTCAAGACTTGGAGTGTGGGGGGGGTGGGAAATTGGAGCAACATGACTATTCATGCAAAATAGAGGCACAATTCTTTAGGACTTTAGTCTTTAAGACTCCATTGCTTTGACCTAGCTGTACACCCTTCGGATTAGCTACTGTTAGAAGTCTGCAAGAGGCAAACTACTCAGACTCCATGTTTGGGCACACAGAATTATTTGATCTTAAAGGTCTTTCCCAACCTAAAGTCCAACAACTAACCCAACCATCCCAAGGCCTAAGCTCCAGATTTCCACAACTTTGAAACATATTCAGGGATGGCAATTCAACCTCCTCTAGGCAGCCTGTTCCAAGGCCTGGTGACCCTTTCCAGGAAGAAGTTATTCCTCATGGCTAACCTAAACTTCCCCTGCCAGTTTGAGACAAGTTTCCTCTTGTCCTCTTTGTAAGAAGAGACCAACCCCACATCTCTACTCCCCTCTACAGGTAGCTGTAGACAGCAAGGTCTCCCCTCAGGCTCATTCTCTTCAGACTAACCAGCCCCAGCTTCTTCATCTGCTCCTCCTAAGGCTTGTTCTCTAGCCCCAATTTGTACCATCAAGCCTTAGTGCCCTGCTTAAAGGATGGCACCTGATATATCTCATCCACTTTAAACCTCCAGAGAGACACAGATAGCACTTTCTGACACCTGGTGGCTAATTTCATAGGAAAACTATTTCCCTATGGAAAACGCTACATGGGAGGGGGAACTGGGACTAGCAGCCAAAGGACCAGTGTCTTTATAACTGAGTCCCAGAGAATTTCATCTTCTTCCCTAATGGCTTGTCTACAATAACATTTCTTTGAAGATCACTCATTGAAAGAAAATGGTTGCTTTAAAGCATCCAGAATTATTAATTTTTGAATACTCAAGTGCTTAAATCCCCTCTGAAATTCAGGAACTAAACATCACCCCACTCATAACAGACTTAGCAGAATGCCCATTGTGCCACTATCTAGAGTGTTGCAGCCCACCAGGGACCTAAAATATGGATATATGTACAAGTAAACCTTAAGGAGAAGGAATCTTCTGGCTCTTGAGGATCCATGCTATGGGGAACCAGATCTGCTGCAACCTGAATGGAATTCTTAAAACAAATCCCTGGGCTAGCTTGTCAATATTCATGCATTCACAGTAATCACAGTAATGATGAGGCTGGAAAAGACCTTAAAGATCATCCAGTCCAACCTAAAACCAAGCAAGTAAACCTAAACATCTGACATCTAGATCATACCACTCAGCAATCTAGATCATTTCACTTGCCAGTCTACCAAGCACTGCAGTTATGTCCTGCCAACAGTAAGACAACAAACTATTCAAAAGCATAAGATATACTTCATGCCTGGAGATGAAGTCAACCAGGGCAACTGAATTTTCTTCAAATCTAATTTTTATTACCAAGTTTTCAGTGGTTGAGGCTAGTGTTGAATTCATCTGAGGAGTGCTGAGCTGACTTGGTGTTAGCTTTCTACTTCAGTTTGTTGTTGCAAATCTGCCTGAACTAAATGGCTCCCTTATTCTGCACCCAAGTATAAAACACAGGTAGAGACTCGTTCTGGGACTTCGTTGAGCATGTACTGATTTGTGGAGTCACGAACATTCAAGCTGATATGATGCATTCAGCCTCATGCAAGCAAAACACTCCATGAAAATCAAAGGTTTCCAAACAAGAGGGAAGGTTACACATCACAGAGTTGCTTAGCTTGGAAAATACCTTCAAAATCATTCAGACCAATAATTAACCCTAATATCAGACATTAGAAATATGGGGATTTAACACTCTGGAACTCACCTAGAGAGTAAAGGCAGCTTCCTCCCACTCCACTGGTACCACAGAAATAATAATTCCCTCTTCCAGTGGCTTCCCCAAAGGGTTTGGCATTAGCTACCCACACTTCATTGGTGATGAAGAGAGACCTCTTTAGGGAAAACCCACACGAGACAGCGAAAGAAGGGGTGTCACATGCCCCAGAACAACATCACTAGGCCCACTGAGGCAGGAAAAAAGTCCTAGAGAGCAGATAGGTCTCCCACTACTGACTTTTGTGACAGAGAACTTGTGTGCAAGAAACTGAAGAGTTTTGAAACATTCAGCAACTTTTCCAGAAACCCAGGTAAAGGACAAATATGTGACAGCAGGTCTAAACTGGAAACATGGTTTCACTGTAAAGTGCCAGAGATGACATCAAACATTATCATCAATGAAACTATCTCAGCAATATCTTTGATATCCCCCAGACAAACAGCTGAACATCATCTCTGTGTTCCAGTGCAATGTCTCATTGCAAACAGACAGACAGCAAAAGACTGCCCGTTTACCTGCCACAGTTTGAGCTTGGAAGAGTCAACAGCAGGTTACAGGTTCCAGGACAACAGTTAATGGCTAGTACAGACCTATCCATTCACACAAATATGAGTACCTGCTTCAAGGGGAGTTGTTAAGGACTAAGCCCAGGCCCTGGTGGCCTCCTTCCTAAAGGAATAAAAGCACTAAGATGAATACAAGAGCTTGTAAGAGAAAGGCGTGCTGGATTTGTCCCAGAAATTACTGTGGTTACACAGATTGTCTTTCATAAGCATTGCTTTGAAACCCTGCTAAGGAGCAGGTGGAGCCACTTTGGTTGTGCTGAGAGGACACTGCAGAGTAGTTCTAGTCAGTTATGAATTGCCAGCTTTCACATGGCTCCACTAAAGGTCTTGTGGCCATTACTCTTTGATCAGAGCCCTGACTTGGTGTGGGCCAACCCACCAGCAGATCCCACTGTCTGTCATGGGCAAAGAGCCTTTGGAGAAGAAAAGGCTTTAATATTGCCCACAGGAAAAATGCAGAAGAATATCTGCTGTGAAATCATTCCCTGCAAGGATGAGATTATGAAGTAAGTAATCATAAGCCAAAAGGGACTGCATGGAAATTATCGATGACACCAACACCCTGACATTTTCAAGCAGTGGATGCATATGCAGGGCGACACCAGAGCTACTCAACACACTTCTCTTTGAAGAAAAACTGCTGTTTTCATCATGGCTTCACTTCTATTACAAATTTTGATCTTTTATGAAGTCTGCAGCAGGACAAAGCAAAAGATCTGACGTCAAAGACTTGTACAAAGAGAAAACCAGCCCAGCACTGGAGCAGATTCTGGCTGCTGATAGACAAGCGATCCTGCAAACTGGTTTTGTTTGCAGTGCCACTCTGACTCACTTATTTTTGACTCCTCTAAAGAAAAATCCAAAAATTCCCACAACAAAAATCCATCAACAAATAACGGATACCCAAACCAACCAAGCTTTAGTTGAGTTTTCAAACAAGAAAAAGTTCTTAAGATGTGGAAGGAGTAGTCATGAGCGGGACAGCGTGATTCTTCCAGCTCTGCAAGAGAGGTCCTATGTTTGGAAGGATGCTCGGAGGACCATCCTCCAAGCACAGCTCAAGTCTCATCACTGCCCCAGTGCTACCGCCCTCTGTACAGCCACACAGAAACAGTCTGCAGAAGGGAAGCAGGCACTGCTACAGAGACAGGAGAGGCATGTTGTCCCGCTTCTCTACACCCTGGTTAGTGCGTGTTCTTGAGCACCATCTGCTGGCACCTTCTCCATAGAATCGTATGAGCTGGCTTCCACAGGCCCCAGCGTCTCGCACCCAGGTGATGCAGGCCGGACTAAGTCAAAGTCTTGTGAGCAGTAGACCCGACAGCGCACGATGTTGGCACAATTCCAGTGTTTCACAGGCAAACCAAAAGCCTCCAATTTACCTTTCCAGCAAAGTTGAGGCTAATACACAGTGAATCCACACAGAACCAGCTTAAATGTTTAAACACTGCAGCCCCAGAACTAGGAGCTAAGGGAGCTACAGAAGTTCATGAGTTGGGACAGCCTCACAGTGCAAATTTCAGGTTGGACATTAGGAAAAATTTCTTCCCTGAAAGGGTTATCAAGGCTGCCCAGGGCAGGGGTGGAGTCTCCATCCCTGTAGGGGTTGTAAACTGCAGAGATGTGATGATGAGGGACAGGGGTTACTGAGGACCTGACAGTGCTGTATTAAGAGTTGGACCAAATTATTTTAAAGTCTCTTCCAACCTAAATGATTCTGTGAATCTATGAGTAATCTGAAAAACAAGAACTAGCAAGATTTAGCTGGCTGCTTTGGAAGACACAGCAAAATGTTTCTTCCATCATCCCTGGGGCCCTTCTCCATGCTGCCTCCAGGGAACAGGCTCACACCAAGCTTCTGCAAGGAGGGATCCAGCCTATTGCCTGCCTTAGCTACTTTACGATCACCAAAAAATATCCATTGCTCATTGCCATGCTGCTCTACACAAGAGATGGAGTCAAACCACAACCTGACACTTCCCTATTAGAGCCAGAACTCCTGCTGCTTTTCCACCTTTTCCACCCAACATAGCTACAATCATTTTTATTTTCTTTGAGAGGAACACTCAGAATGAAGTGCACAGTGCAAGTAGAGCCCTCTGCATGATTGCATACAGGCCTCTGAGCCAGACAAAAATGCTAAGGAATCCATTCCCTGTAATTAACCAAAACCACCTGGGTGAACACCAAAATAAGATATTCCTCTTGGGAACAGGCGCTTTGTTTTGCAGGATCAAAACACCTTTGAAATGTTGCAGTGAACAAGGAGAAGTCAGACTTGCTGACGGAGACATACTTTCTCTTCCTCTTCCTACTTATCTTGAATATTTTAGTTGTGATCTTAGAGGTAATTCAGAACCCCTTACCAGGATATTCTAGAATTGCAATTTGCACAACAGTGGTTGTTGGGGTTTGACTTTCTGAATGCAGCTGGTTGATTGCTGCATAAAGATGTTCAGTGTTCCTTGCACCCACCACACTTACCCCCAGCCTCTTTCCTGCATACACCCACGTAAGGTTATTGTCAGAAGAGAGGAGAGACCTAAAGCCTGCAAGATTATCACCATGAGGAGTGCTGATGAACAAGCCAAACTTTCCAGTAGACTGCTCAACCAGCAAGGATTCTGCTGCTGGTGAGGAGCAATGGGAACACAGACACACGTGAGAGCATATCAATAACCGCCTACTCCCACATTAATATGGCTGTTGGGACTTGGAAGTTCTAACTGATTTTGCAGTGGCCATATCAGAGAGGCTTAACCTAATCTTTATCCTTCAGAAAGGAGAGAAAGTCTCCATCCTCCTCTGTTCAAACAATAGCCAACACAAAACACAGCCATCTTCTGAGTCACAAATCAATGCCTCGGACTTAGCAGCCCCACATACAACCTGGCCCAAACCACATCGGTCCAGGAGCTCTAATGTAGGCTTCCTTGCTCACAAAGACAATTCTCTCCTGGTTTCTGACTACATTTCTTCTGTATGGCATAAGGCCATGCAAGCAGAGCTACCTTGCCTGTGCTACAGCACAGTAACCTCCACCTCAGCAAAAATTCACAATCCTCAGCTTGTACCTGCAGTAAAAAGACAGACAGATGAGCTGTCAAGAAGGTTAAGGCCTCAGGAAGGTTCACACCAATCACAGACCCTGTACTTTTCCTACTATTCTTCTAATTCCCCAAGTATTTACTATAGATCAATGGCCAACAAGGGTTTGTATTCAATTGCTATTGATTTGAGGCAAACCCAGGTGTGAAGGGATGTAACCAAATAACAAAAATCTCCCTGCTTTCTCTTGCAGAGATTTCCACAAGATAGCCCTGAACCTGCAGTGAAGAGTAAATCAACATTGCAGCCTTTTCAGAGGCAAGTACAGCAGAACCACTCCTGTATATAACAAAAGTAAACACACACAACAGCAGAGCAGGAAAAACATTTTCTCAGCCTAGAAAATTACAGAAGCAAAAAAACTCCAGAGGCACAATTCTTGAAGGTTAAGATCTTGTGATCCAAACAGTACCACTAATCTAACCTAAAACAAGTTTGCTGGGTGCTTGTCCTCCTTTCTGCTCATCTGAAGACAAATAATATCCAGCTGTCAACAGTATGAAGACCCTGGGAATAGACCCGATGAGATCTCCACTCGCAGTCCCTGATTAAACAACACCCTGAGCAAACAGCCCTGCCCTCGGTTGCTAAATGATACATCTTGTTCACCAAACGCTAAGAGGACACAAGAGGAAAACATCGCTTCAAGCAATTATTTCTGGTCTGTTTCAGCTGTCAAAACACTGTACGGTATCTCTGTAACCTGGGGAAAGGGCCGTGGAGTTTGGTTTCAAGGTCTACATTCCCTGCACAGGCGAAGCTAAAGCCCAAAGATATTAGGGGTATACCCCCTCCTGCATCCCCCTCACTAGGGGTGTACAGTGAAGCCAGAGGCCTGGAAATGGCTGGTCAGTGGTGTGTCTTCACCTGCAATTCCTGAGGGTCACCACTATAATCTCTCTCAAAGTCTCAGCAGAAAGAATTATCAACAAGAAAAAGTAATAATAAATCAATATTGCCCCCGCCCCCCCCCCAGTGTCTCAGCAACAGGATTTTCCACAAATCTGCAAAGGTTTGCAAATCAGCCTGTCCTCCAGAAACAGCTGTGTCCTCCTCCATCACCACTGAGAACAGACATGCAATACAGGCAAGGTAAGGGCACGTAAAGATTCTGGGAGCTGAGAGCTGATGAACTTGGGGCTCTGATGGATGGTTTTTCACGGCTGATTCCAGCTGACAGTTTCAGGTGGACAAGGTGCTCCTGGTTTCTCCTCTGTATGAGCTTGCATGCATGAAAGATTTATTCAAGTGTGGCTGAGACAAGTAGCGTGTCTCCTCCTCTGAAGGCCACTTGGACACTTTCCTGTGTGATCTCTAGGTGAACTATCAGTGCTGTTGGACTAGATCTCCCAAGGTCCCTTCCAACCCTCACCAGTCAATGATTCTATTTATAGTGAGCTTAGTGCATGTTCATTCAGACTCTTTTAGTTACAGAGTGCTTTGTGGGTGGTACCAGTTTTCAGCGGTCACAGTAGACACAGGTGGGGGTGAGGCCCACAGCCTTTTCAACCCTGCTCTGGATAAGAGCTTCTCCACCTGCTCCTACAGCTAAATACCAAGGTGGGCAGAAACAATATTGTATTCAACAGCCATCCTGCTTCCTACTGTTCTTCCATCCCCCTACATGCCTAGAACACATCTGAAACCCTTTCCCAGCTTCAAACCATGACCCCTCATCTTGTTGTTTGCTACCCTATTGAAGAGTTTATCTGCAGCCTTCTGACAGGCCCCTTTCATATACTGGAAGGTCACTCTAAGGTCCCCCCAGAGCTTTCTCCTCTTCAGGCTGAACAACCCCAACTCTATCAGCCTGTTCTTGTAAGACAGGTGCTAGCAAAGCAGCTACCACAAATCTGAATGACAGCTTATTGAATTTGCCAGACATGAAGAAAATCTCCAAGCACTGAACCAGAATTCAACAAGGTAGAGGAGACTGTACTGGCCTCAATTAGCCTCCACAGGCTGATCACTCTCCCAGGACTTCCAGGCAGCACAAGAAGTTCCAACAAGTCATGGAAGGAATCTTTTTCCCCCAAGGACAGCACAGTGGAAGGGTAGGAGTGCCAAGGGATCAATTCTGAGCACATCTCTTCCCGGAGCTATAAACGTGAATCATTTCTCCATTATCGTGGTCTGAGGGAAGTAAATGTCCCCCACTTTGAATTTATGTCCCCAGATCTCTGTACCAGAAAAGCTCTGCGCAATCATCTGCCAGAGCCCAAGCTGGGGAAAAACAGCTTAAAGATACAGAAAGCATTGTTGATCATTTGGTTCTTCACCAAATCCATCCTTTTTGGGCTGTGACAGCACTAGCAGTAAGATTTGGAAAGGATCAGAGAGATCTCAGAGGGAAGCAGCAATGCAGCAGGGTGTTGACTCCAGCTACAAAATGGACAGAAGACCATTAAAAAGGGGCTCTGGGATCAGGACTGCAGAGATTTGCTGTTTCCCAGTGGTGAGAAGAGCAATGGTGGACCACCTGGACAGAGTAGATCCAAATAAATCAGTGCAGGAGGTGTCTGTATTTATTCACAATAAATATGTATCTGGAATTTACAGCCAGATGTTGAGACCCAGGGCAGCCAACAAGCCCTGTATCAGCTCAAGACTAATGTGCACCATCTGTCAAATTCAGAGAGGAAAACTGCGACCACCTTAATGCTGGTGTGGTTGAATTGGTTTGCAAAAACAAATTTTGACTTCTTGACTGAAGAAAGCCATAGTCTTGACTCAGAATTTCTGATACCTACAGTCAAGCCATTCTTAGAGAAAAGTCTTCAAAGGCTCCATTTCTTACTGCACATGGCCACATTGAAAGGAAGGAACAGAGGAGCAATCCCCTTGAGTAGGCAGCTGGGCACAGAGCACCACTTACAGACTCCTAACTTCAAGTTCTTGGGAGGAACTGCAGCAGACATCCCACATTTTATAGCATAGAAGACCAGCTCTCCTTACTGAAGCAGAGGACCAGAATTAAAAACTCAAAACAAAGACCTAGCAAGAGGGATGCTAGGTCCATATACAGTCCATAGGATCTGTATAACACACATCAGTCTGATTTCTACCAAAGATAACTGAATCCTAGGTGTCTCCCAGCACAAGTGCCTCCAGGTGATGTGGACTCCAAGAAGAAAGTAGCAGAAGATAAGGTCAGGTGTCAGCAAAAATGTTCGGTCTCTCCTTGGACTCACAAATGCTTCCAACAACCTTATCTCATAAATCTGTCCTTATCCTGGACAGCCCTGGAATCATCCTGAACTGCAAACCAGTTGCCACGACAAACTCCCGCATCTCCTTGCCTGTCACTGAATGGTAATCACAGTGGGGGGCTGAAAATGTCATTCAAACATCAGAGAGCTTGTTACTCTTCTCTGCACTCAGACCTGCACAGCATTCAAAGCAAGGCAGCCTCCAAATGGGTTCTGCATTCCCTGGCTGAAGCAAGAGCTATTTCTATGCTTGCCCTAGTTTCTAGTCATAATTCAGCGGTGCATTAAGATCAAGACTGCTCTGGCTACCTGTACGCTTTAGAGAGAGGATTTCTCCACAGGGTGCTTTAAAAAGCACTTGGGTCAGAAGCCAGCTCAGATATTAAAATATTTCCACTAAGTGGCTGGCAAACAGCAAAATCCAAAAATAAGTAAATCCAAGACACTTCTAAAAATCAACAGAAATGCTTCCAGTATTGGTCAAGTCAAAGATGTCCCTGAATCTAGTTGAAGATGACCATGCTTACTGCAGGGAGTTGGAGTAAATGACCTTGAAAGATCTCTTCCAACCCAGATGGTTGTTTAAGTGTGTAACAAAATCTGTTTGGGATTTTTACCAGGGCAGCTTAAAATGCTGCAAAGTAACTTGAAAAGGATGACAAAGGAAGAAGATTCAGACAACCTGCTGGTAGCTTCTTCTGCACAAAGGCAAAGTGTGAGGCTGTGGAGGACAGGCTCCACAAACTCCAGGGTTTATGGACTCCTTTTAGGAAACTGCAAAGCTGCTTGAGAAAGGAAGGAAAGTTTTAAATAGTGAGAAGCAAGGAACAAAGGAGAAAGTGAAGAGGGGAAGAATCACAGAATTATGAAGGCTGGAAAAGCCCTCTGAACTCATCAAGTTCAGCCTCCATCGTGACATCACCACATCAGCCAGACCAGGGCACTATGGACCACATCCAGCCTGTCCTTAAACACCTCCAGGGATAATGACTCCACCACTGCCCTGAGAAGTCCATTCCAGGGTCTGATCACCCTTTCCCTAAGGAAGGGCTTTCTAACATCCAACATAACCTGGCACAACTTTAGGCCCTGCCCCTCTCTTGTCCTCTTACTAGTCACCTGAGAGAAGACACTACAACCATAAGGAAGAGAAGATACAACCAATGACTACTCATTTAGCCTAAAGAAACCAAGAAGTGAAGAACAATATTAATCAAATCCCTGAGAGATGAGACAAAATGGTGCAATTGCCTCAAACCGATGCAAGAAGGTTGAGTAATAAACATGAGAAAAAGGAATTGCTCATTTACAGAGCGTAAATTTAACCTAGCTGATATCACTGAAACCTCTGAGGAGAAATTTGTGTGATTGGAACACGTAAAAGAAGTCAGCGTTCATAACCTGTTTGGGGAGGGCTGCCCTGTGATGGTAGTGGCTGGAGGGATGTTATCTCCAGCACATGCACAAGGAGAGCACTGGCAGCCCATCAACCAATGGAAGGGTCATTAAGCTCCGCAGAGTAGACTCTTCCAGGGGAGCACTTAAGTGATTCATCCTGACATTTCCAAAGCCTCCCCAGGACTCTTAAGCTTTATCAAAAAAAAAAACCAACCTTGCTCAGAATTTACCAGAAGTGTCTCTAAAGCTGGGCTCCCCTGCAGAGCCCTGCTGACACAGGCCTTTGTGTAGGCAGCAAAATACAGAAAGACAGCAGAGCTGAAAGGCAGCCCTTCGGTTCAGTTTGAGCAGTCTCACTAATCTTTTAATGCACAGACAAAGCAAATGCCAAACCAATGAAATATCAGCTTATGTTCTTCAAAAGGGAAAATTTCAGACTGAACAAAGTCAACAAAAACTAACTTGCTAGAAGTTAGCAAAAGTCAAAGTGAGGATATTTACCTCAAAAGGAAAAAAACCACAAGTACTAGACAATCCCGAATATCACAATTCCAGGAAGACTGCTGTTTTGAAAAGCCTGGGGATGAAAGATCAGTGTAAAGTAAGTGATGTGAGACATGTAATCTTCATGAAGGGAAGGAAAAAGGAGGGATTTGATACAGATCAGTTGTTTAATTACAGTCACCAACAGCAGGAACTTTGGAGCCAGACCAGCCTGAATCAGAGCAACAGACTTTGCTGGACAGAGGGATGGTAGCTCTCCTTTACCAGGGAAAATTCCAGGTAAGAGGAAGGACCTGACAGGCCCAGGCAGATCCTGGGGGAGGTGTTGATGTGGTGTCACTGAGTGCAAGAGAAGCGACAGCAAGTGCTGCAGCCACCCATCAGTCATGTAGCAGGGTGCTGGGGTTCTGACAGCACCAGAAGTGAGAGGACTCATCCCAACCAACCCTCTAGGCAGAATGGCAAGTACTCCACATCAAACAAAAGACTGCAGCTCTGGAAGGGAATATATACCTTCTACTCTGGAGATGACAAAGGTCCCTATCAACCCAGATCATTCCAGGATTCTATGAATTCCTAGTTTATATTCATTGGAGAGGGAGACTCAAATACTTCAATGTCTAGACAACTTCACAAAAGCTTAAATAATCCTTGCAGTAGCGATGCTATTTCTGGCACACCAAAAATAATGCAGAGATTAATTATCTGTTTTGCCTGTCAGAGAATGTGTGCAGACATCACCTTCTACCTCACCTCTCTGTGGCTAGTATCCCTGGGAATAGTTTTTCGGTACCCTCTCTCTTACTTTGGGACCATTTGTTTCAAACCTGTGGTATGTTTAAAACCCACTTGGATATGTTCCTGTTCGACTTGGTCTAGGTGATCATGCTGTGGCAAGGGGATCAGACTAGATGATCTTTCAAGGTCCCTTCTGATCCCTAATGATTCTACAACTCTGTGTTGGTGCAAACCAAACTCCCTTTCAGCACCTCAGCCTCACCATCACAAACCAACTACACCACATAAAGCCTCGCAGTTCTTTCACCACAGCAGCCATTTCATTTAAGTCCCCAGAGAAACTCCCAGTGCTGACAGGTCTGAGGTATAGTCTCAAGCCTTTAATACTTCTTTCTGTCAAAATAATCTCCTAGCAGTTCCTTACTATCATCACCAGAAACTCTTAGGTCTCCACCACAGCAGCTCCCAGTTAAGAGCCTCTGGATTTCTGTGGACTTCTTTTCTCAACCTATTTCATGGAGGAAGACAGAACAGGCAGGTTCTCCCAAAAGCGTCCTATCATAGTCTTCCATGAGCCTTAGTATTCAGCCTTTCTAATCAGCAAGCCCTTTCTTCTACTCTCCCAGAAGGGTCAACAGGCAAGTCTGCTTCAGCTCCAGTTCTCCTAATACTCTTGGAGCATTTTAGTGAGCTATTACCTGCTAATATAAATCTCCCTCTGCTTCCTCCATGGCTTGAAAAACCTAGTAACAATGGAATTCAGGCTAATGATTGAATTCTCCAGACATCTAAAGATCTTCCTAATGCACCTCATGTTTGGAGCACACCAGAAGACGGTTACTTTCTCTGTAGGGACATACATGCCAACGAAGATTCCACACCACAGTTCCCCTCTACGGGGTCACACAACAAGGTTTTTCTCCCCTACCCAGAAGCCTCTATTCACAAGGCTGGAAAGACTCCATGTCTTAGAGACAAGCCTTCTACCTTATTTTGATTTGATGATGGTTTTGAAAGTTATTTGGGTATAAAGAATTGAGAGCTTAACCACGTATTTCCTCAGAAAACCAGGCTAAAGGAAACACTCAAGTCATGTTGAAAACCTTTTTGTGCCAAGTACAAACATGAAATGGAAACTGCTAATATCAGAAAATTAAGAACCTACTTCAAATGCATCCTCTGGACTGTTTACTTTAGCTTTTGAAAAGCCCTTGAACAAAGGTAGTCCCAAGATAACTGGATGAGAAATTGATGATGTCTTCCAGTTTTCAGTTTGATGTTTTTTGGATTCTCGGAACGAAACCTGGAGACGCTGCAGTAGTCAGGATGACACCAAATTAATAAATACAAGATGGTAATATTTATCAATACAGGACACTAAGTATGTTTGGTTTCTTAGAATAACATGATTTTAATATGTATAATACAGAGATCCAATGTTGTTCTGAGCACCTAAGGTCTGGGAAGTATGACAGGGAATCCTGTATCAACAAATCAGCACAAACTGAAATTGGTGAAGACTTCAACAGGTAGTCTTGCATCTGGGAAAGAACAACCCCAAGTACCAGTATAGGTTGGAGACTGAACTGTTGGAGAAAAGTATAGGAGAAAGGGACCTAGGGGTCCTGATGAACAGCAGGATGATTATGAGCCAGCAATGGATTCTTGTGGCCAAAAAGGCCAGTGGCATCCTGGAGTGGATTAGAAGGGGGGTGATTAGTAGATGGTGAGAGGTTCTCTTCCCTCTCTACTCTGCCCTGGTGAGACCACATCTGGAATACTGTGTCCAGTTCTGGGCCCCTCAGTTCCAGAAGGACAGAGACCTGCTTGAGAGAGTCCAGTGCAGAGCCACAAAGATGGAGAGAGTGGAACATCTCCCTGATGAGGAAAGGCTGAAGGGGCTGAAGGAGCTGGGTCTCTTTAGCTTGGAAAAAAAGGAGACTGAGGGCTGACCTCATTAATGTTGATAAATATGGAAAAAGCGGGTGTCAGGAGGAAGGAGCCAGGCTCTGCTCAGTGTCATCCAATGATAGGTCAAGGGGCAATGGGTGCCAGCTGGAACATAGAAAGTTCCACACAAATAGCAAAAACTTCATGGTGAGGGTGACAGCCCTGGAACAGGCTGTCCAGGGAGGTTGCGGAGTCCTCTTCTCTGAAGATATTTAAAACCTGCCTGGACATGTTCCCATGTGACTTGATCTAGGGGATCCTTCTCTGGAAGAGGGATTGGACTGGATAGTCTCTTCCAATCCTTAACATTCTGTAATTCTGTGATTAAAGTTCCTGTTCAATAGAGAGTTAGTATTTGGAGGGTATATGTCCAGGGAATCTCATTGGATCAATCTGTTTAATGCTGTTTGGAGAGGAACTATTAATCTGGGGGCAAACTGGAAAACACCTGAAAAGTAGCAACATTAAAGGCTGTTGATCTTGCCACTGATGAGTAGAGAAATATTTATACAAAGGATTCTCTCAAAACAAAAGAGCACTAGGTGTAGGCCTGATGAAGGAAAAAATAAGATTGAAAAACACATATTGACAACATCTCATTAGAGATAAAGCCCACCCCTGAGCATGCCATCTTGAAGTTATGCTTTAATTTTCCCCTGCTTGGAGTCTAGGACAAGCTCTAGCACACTCCTCAAGACAGCCAGTCAGATTGTGCTGCTCAGGCTACGTACAAGAGCTGCTGGTGCTGGGAAATGGCAATTACAGTTATTCCTAGAATACAGGGTGTGAGTTGTAAAAACAATTTGGACATAAACCTTGGGCTGGATTCCACACCACAGTAGACAGTTCCCCCATGGGCAGTTAGACTTCTCTAGATAGAAAATAATTTTATCTTGTGGTCAGCGTTCAGCAGGACAGAAAAGGCACCAGAACACCAATTAGCTCTAGGAAGGACTTGGACACCAAAGTCCTGTTTGCAGGGACAAGCTCTGCACAGGAAAGGCTTCCTACCGGCCCAATTAAGCTGCACAAGTACAAGACACTTCCATGGGCACAGCTGCCTTCTCTCCTGTTTTCCAGCCTTTCATTAGAGCCAGCATGACAGATCAGGGAAAACCATCGTGTTCATGGGACTTCAGCTTGTTAGCTAATCACACGCAATACTATCTTTTCAGCCATCAAACCAATTCCACTGTGAGTCTGGTTTGCTTTCCTCTTAAGTTTAAGACCAACCCAAGCAAGATAACACTATGCTATAGTTGAATAATCCCCCAGCAATCAGAAATCCTTTGATGTGTAGGTTCAAGTAGGAATATTCTTAGAAAAAAATATGGCTTTAGCTAAAAAACAGACCAACAGTCAACTGATAGTATCTTCTCCCTAAATATCACTGATCTGTATAAACACTCCAACTTCATAAAAAGCTCTTGCCAGCTGATTTAAAGAGGCAGAAGTGAACACAAGCAGAACTAACTGCAGGAATGCCAAACAAGATCAGCTCAAGATATCAATGCAAGCAATGCAGCAGGCTTGTGCACTACATCAGAGAGGCGTGACTTAAAGCTTCTGAGCAGCATCTGAGTTTGGATCTCCCTGGACACATATTCACTATCATGTAGATTGCTTTTGAAGACCAAATTGACACAGAAGAACCATCTCTTAAGGAGTATCCCCATGAAAACTGAGCCCTAGCTGCATTTTAAGGACAGGCAGAGCTTGTCACTCTAGTCTCTCTTGCTTTGGAGAGTATTGAAATGCTGCCTAGTCACTGGTTTGTGGCAAAATATGAACTCAAAGCCTTACACATATCAAACAGTGACATTAAGCTTTTCTAATCCAAAAATATCCTGTCTCACATTAAGCAACTCCAGTATGTGAGACCATATTGCCCACATTATACTAGGACAGAATTTGTCACAAGCAAAAGTCAATTTGCCTATCTCCCAAGAACAGCAGAGGCTACAGTCTGCTTTACATCACTCACAGCCTCTGTGCTCTCAAGCTACTTGCACTGTTACTGTGCTCTGTCTTGCTGCAGATATGGCTTGGTGATAAGAGCTCTGCACCTTATGTCATTCAAGGCATCAAACAAAGCTTCTCACCATCCTCAGAACCATTAACTGGCCTGACAAGCTTCACTTTAGCTTCAAGAAAAGGGCAACTAACAACAGCAAAGACACTTTTCTTTTTACATCAGTTCTCTCTCATTAATCTGTTATGACAACTACACATTCAGTGCCTCACTGTTCATCTCCAGCATGACTACCTAGTGCCTCTTCACATGAAGAGCTGATGACACAAAGAAGGTCTAGTTCTTCAATGACTTGCAGAAAAAAGTTACTGCATGTGCCCTTACTACCCACCCAGTTTATATTATGCAAGTTGTCTATGAGCTTGATAATTTCTTTCATCTATAAGCTTGTTTAAAGTGCTCTTATCTCCTCCACTCCAGGAATTTTTTTTAAACTCTATTCAGTAGCATTGTCAAAAATGTCTGCTTAAAGAAAGCTTAGCAAGTGCTTTTCTACAAAGCTGTGCAGCATTCAGCCTCTTAATCATGTTCATTCACTTGAAGAAAACAGAGATGCAGTGATTCCTTGACATGACCTATAACCTAACTCCTGTCTGCAACTACATGAAAGGACAGTGTAGAGAGGTGGGGGGTTTGTCTCTTCCTCACAAGGTACAAATAGTCTAGGGGTTAGGGAGATGCTAGGATGAAGGCTGGAATTTATGGCTGTAAAGGACCTCCAGGATCATCATGATTCTATGGGATAGGACAAGAGGACATGGCCTGAGGTTGTTCCAGGGGAAGTTTAGGTCGGCCATGAGGAAAATCTTCTTCCCGGAAAGGGTCTGCAGGTCTTGGAACAGTCTGTCCAGAGCAGGGGCTGAATCACCACCCCTGGAGGTATTTCAAAGTCCTATCGATTTGAAGCTCAGGGACAGAGTTTAGCAGTGGCCTTAGGACAGCTGGGTTCATGGTTGGACTCCATGATCCCAAAGGTCTTTTCCAACCTAAATGATTCTATGAAGCTTTTCTATTAATGGAGGACCGCACATCAAAATATTGTTTGCAGCTAATTATATGTTTAATTATCAAAAAAGAGATGGGATTCACTTAAACACCTCAGAAAAATCACATCTTTTTCAATGCATGCACGCAGTGGCTACTGCATGCCAGAGTGTACAATGACTTCTGGGTGAAGGCAGCAACTTCATCTTCAGGAGACTGGGTGCAACCCCCTGTTGCTCTCCAAGTCTGCACTCACGTCTTCCATTACTGCAAGAACATCTTTCCTTGCAGGCTCCCAAACACAAAAGGTTGCATCATGCTGAAGCCAGCAACCATGCTTGGTGACTCTAACAGCAAAGCCATGTGTTGTGTTTCCTTTAGTAGCACAGTACCTCACTAGCTCTAGGCTGAAGGCTGTGGGACAGCAAGATGACAAGGTGCTATTTCAAGTGGAAACATGCAGTCACAAGGAGACTTGTGGCATGCAAACCCAAAAGCCTAAAGCAACTTATTAAGCACACAGAGGTCAATTACATAATAGCTATGATTGAAAGATGTCAGCAACACAATAAGATCTGCATCTTGAGCAGCAGGACAGCCATGAGAAAGCAATGAATATGAATTTGTCAGAGGCTTTAATTCAGAGTATCTTCTTACAATCCAAATACACAAGTAGTTAAAAAAATCCCAGCCAACCAACAAAATTAAAGCCGGGAGTGGTTGACAGGGAATAAGGAGAAAAAAATACCAAAGAACTGGGTGGCTTCAGCTGGAAGACAGAGACAACCTTACCTGGGTGGTGTTTTGCCATGTGGGCTGTTAGGGGAAACTTTTAGAGTATTTTTGAATGCTGGTCTGCCAGATGGAAAGTGCCAACCACTGAGCTTTGCAGCTGTATTCACGCCCAATCTCTTCAGGGCAAGGCCTGATCCCTTTGCTATAAAATGCTTTTCAATAATGTATTGGAAAGGTCATGGAAGAAGCTAGAACTCCTGGCAGGAGGAACATAAAACACACTCACCTAAGCTTGTTTATTTAGACACAAAAGATCAGATGTAAAGAAAGAGGTTTTTGACCTGTAAAGAAAGAGGAGAGCACCAGCTTTATTCTGGGGCTTAGAAAAGAAATTACTATCTTATATTTAGAAGCAGGTTACAAATGTCCTGAAACTGAGGGGCATCTCAGGATGGATTGTGTTGATCAGTTTGAGGTGCTTGCTGTAATTATCTCATCATAGTGACACTCTCCATGCAGTGCAATCAGCTTGCAGCTAATTGTAGAATACCCCAATGAATTCAATAACACCACCAAAGCTACATCAATCAGAGCATTTCCCTTAAGGCCCTCAGGCACTACAAGCCCACATGTATCTTTAAACAGCTGTGGGATGGTAGGGTAGGTCCTCGAGGAAGAAGCAAAAGTTGGGAAGGTCCTTAAAAGGACAGGGAGAGCCTTGGCCTATCCCAACAGGTGCTGTGGCAGAGACAAGGATGCAGAGGGTGTTCTTCCAGGCATAGACACCTCCTCAGCACCTTGCTGCACCCACTGTTGCAACTTACAGACACTACTGAAAGGTTCTGCATCCTAGGTTGTAGTTCCGCTGAGTCAAAGAACAGTCCAGAGGCAGCTTTTTGTGGAGGTTCCACCAAAAAAACCAGCAAAGAGAATGAAACCTGAAGTACTGCCTTGTTACTCTACTTGTCCTTGGGAACATTTCATAATCCCTACAGACAGATGCCCAAGCCCTGAGTCAGCTATCAGCATTGCAGCGTCTCAGATCCTGACAAGTAAACGTGCGGTTACTCTGAATGCCTACTACTACTAAATGCAGAAAGGGCACAAGGGGAGGTTTTATTACAGTCATTATACAGTAAGTCAAGCTCACCCATGCTTCAGCAGCCACAACATCTGCACCTTTCCCCTTCCCAAGATGGTTTTTAGTTGTGTATTCATTTCTCTGTCATGCCATCATGAAACCTCACTATTTCATTTTATGTGTGACTCACGTTAGTCTCCCACTGACACCCACTGCTCTCCATCCCTGCCACTGTGGTGTTTATGAGCCAATTGCTTTGAGATACAGCAGCACAGAAGAAACAGCAGTTTAGCAAATACAGCAAGACAGCAGGATTTAGAAAGAATTAAAATAGAACACAACAAAACCAACTCAACAACAAAGCTCCTTAGAGGAATGCAATTGATTTCCTAGTCCTTCTACAAGCCTTTCAGCCCAAGTATTTGTAATTAATATTTATTCTACCTACTTAAATGTAATAATCTGTGCAGCATTAAAACCACAGTGTTCAACGACAGACACTGTTAACTCTACCCACCATGGCATCTCACTATCCCAGATGCAAAGCACAGCACATGGCAGAGAACACATCTATTTTTGCTACCTTTCACATGCTGAAAAAGCAACAACAGCTGTAATAACCCTCTTGAGCAGATAAACACTGCAACATGGGAAAGCTTCCTACATATGACAACATTTTTTTAGAGCACCAGCTTTATCTTTCCTTCATTTGCAAGTGGATTCTGCCGTCAGCTGAACTCAACAGCAATTTAAGTTGGTGCTTTGCACAGCAAACAGGCTGCAGGAAAGTGGACTAGAAAGCTGTGGCTTGTGATGCTCCATAGCTGAACCAAGGTGTGTCATTCTTAGGCATGAGGAGTGGGTGTGAGCTATCCTCAGAGACAGCAAGCTCACCATAAAAGAAAGAGAAGTTACATTGAGTTACCTTGCCACTGGAGGAGTTTCAGTGAAGAGCCAGCTCATCTGGGAGCTGTTAAGAACCAGAAACACAGTCTGCTTTCATAGGCTGGAGGTGAAAACTGGGGAAGGAGGCAGCTTTCCACAGAGACCAAGCACAGCAGACAAGAGCATGATCGTACTTCATGCACTCAAGGGAGATTAGAGTCCCTCAGGGTTCCATGAGGCATTAGAAGAGCCATTTGTGGAAACAATCCTCATCCCTAGTAGCAGCTGCAAAGAAAAAAGTGAACCTCAAGCACAAGCTTGGGGTCCGCGTGGAGAAGAGACCGCTTCAGTGAAACGTTACCACAACCTTTCAATACTCAAAGGGGCTGATAAGAAAGCTGGGGCAGACTTTCTATGAGTGTCTGTTGTGACAGGACAAGAGGTGAAGGTTTTAAACTAAAGAGAGGGGAGATTCAGACTGCATATAAGGAAGCAATTGTTTATGCTGAGGGCAGTGGGCCCAGGTTGCCCAGAAAGGTGAGAAAAGCCCCATCCCTGAAAATATTGCAAGTCAGGTTGGACCTTGGGGCTCTGAGCAATATGCTGTAGTTCCACATGTCCTTGGTCCCTGCAAGGGGTTGGTCCCTTCCATACCAAATCATTGAGTTATGACAACCCATCAAACAGATACCACAAGGAAGTCAGAAATGTCCCTTCTGCTGCCAGTTCAAATGACTGGCTGAAGAGAAACTAGAAAAGGAAGGCCCTGACTCCAACTCAGTTACCCTACACCAAGAGGTGGTCATTGCTTGAGGGAAGAAAAAACCCCACAGACCTTCAAACTAAAGTGCACTAGGAATAGAAGAATCCTGATCTGTATCGGGGGCCCTATTAAAATCATTACTTGCTGTCAGAAACAACAGGCAGCTTGCAGCCTGTTGAAAAATATAAATCCATTTGAAACTTTTCTGGGGATAAAAGGGGTAACCCAAAAATAACTTAGAAGAATGAAGACAGGCACAGCAGCACAGATAGACTCTCAAGGTGATTTCTCAAAGCAAACCTTTGTACATGCACTCCTTGGGGAGGAAATCTTCAGTGAAGAGCTCTCTCTTCAGTGCTCTGCTGTATTTGGGGTTACACCACCAGTATTTTTGCACTTAGGGACACTGGGCATGGTTGCCCAGAATAGTGGTAGAAGCCTTATTCCTGGAAACATCCCAAATCAGGTTGGATGGGGCTCTAAGCAACCTGCTCTTGATGAAGAACTCATTGCAGAGGGACTGGACTAGATGCGCTCTTCAATCCAAACTACTGCATGATTCTGTGATATTCAAAAAAGCCTCAGTCCATGCTCTGAACTACTCAGCAGTTTCAGAGCTGTAGCATGGCTAGTGGCATCACTGCACATGCAGCAAACATGCAGAGAAACTGAAGATGTGCAACACAGAACAGTCTTCCATCCATAGGAAACATCTCTTATTGGGTAGCTGCAAGAGCCGCAAGATGGCATCTCTAGAGCTCTATCCTCTTTTTCTGGCCCAGAAGCCACCTGGACATCCAACCTTACAGCAGCAGAATTCAGTTTTGGAACATTCAGCTAATGCTGAAGGACAAGTCTCAGACAAGTCTCAGTAGTCTGTCAAAAGACAGACTACACCCACATGTATCGCAAAGCCAGAGGCACTCTTGATTTCCCTCTGACCTGCAGGTCCCCCCACCCCGTGAGGCTGGAAGTGAGTGCTCAGGGTGAGCACAGGCTGGGTTGACGCATGGCTGCTGCCATCTGGGCTTGGGGAAGCAGCCCATCTGGTCCCCAGCCCCACCAGCAGCCACAGGCTGTCTCAGCCTTTCTCCTTTGAAGAGGCTGGTGTCTGTGGGTGGAGAATTCCCATCAGGCTGCCTAAGCATGAGTCGTGAAAGGTGGCAGAGCCCCAGACATGAAGGCTTATATCTTCTTCTAAACCACAGCTCACTTTAATATTTACTCTGGGGGGACATTGTCATTCGTGCACATAATCCCCTTGGGAATGGAGCAGCCCAGGCTCATCAGGGATTCTCAGAGCACCAAATCCCTAGGGCTGGTTATAAAACACAGCCATGCTTTTGATCATAGGGCAAACACCAACATGCAATGATGGGTTCTGCAGGCAGACAGGATGATGAGCACAGCATTTTCCTCCTCTCTGTACCACTGGTGGTGTCATTA
>VZRI01003926.1:73011-104552 GCA_013397515.1 Upupa epops
GTCTCTCTGCTTCCAAAGGCAGCATGGAGATGGGAATCCTTTTGAGATCAGCCACTTAGTCCTGTAAGCCAATTATGCTAAACCAAATAAAAAGCTATCCTGACTGCAAAAGAGTGACTTAAATCATGTTTAGTTGCTTGAATTAATCCAGATTAATTTCCACTGCATATACAAGATAGAGCATTTTTACTTGCTGGGGCAATATAGACATAAAATCATCTTTATTGAAGTGCTCACAGCAAAGCTCATGCTTTCCTCACATCCTTGAAACTGTTTAAGCCTTCCCTGAGTGTCAGGAACTACCAGACAGGCTGTAACTGGACTCCAACCCCTTCCCTGCCCACCCAACATCTCTCTATTTACCATGAGTGTTTGGCTGGCTTTGTTAAAAGCCACATACATGACCCAAAGTGAGCAGGTGTGAAGTTCACCTTAAGCTCTAGCCCAAGTAAAAACATAAGAAAACCCCCAAAAAAACCCCACTTGACCCAAAACAAAAGTTTAGCAGCAGAACAAGCTACCTTACAAGTCTGATGCTCTACAGAGCTGCAGGAAAACAGAATCAGCTCCTGCCACTTTCAGAAGGGACAAACAATTCTAATATGGAAGCTGCTTTCTAATACAGTTGGGTGGGTTGGCCTTTTCCTCCTGCGTTTTAGAAGTCTGTTTTGAGACTCTGAAGGAGCACTGAATCTTAATCGGCCTCGCATGTGTGCAGGCAGCTGCTTGCTACCAGGCTGTAGCTGCTCTTGGAGCTGCTCAGCAACGTGTGTACACCCTTCTCTATGCAAGGCAGCCTTAAATGCTTCTTTTAGCATTAAAACCAACCAGCACCACCAGTCAGAAAACATCCTCTCCATCACATTCCATCTCCCTAAAGGAGAATAAAGCCACTGGTTCAAAAAGAAGGGCAAGGTCTAAACCACTGGCAGAGAAAATTCTTTTGGGGCAGAGATAAAAGCAAAGAAATACAAAGATCCATCCTATTCCCAGCCTCTGGGGTCATAAACACCTGGATGAAAGTATCCAGCCCCAGGTTAGAGTCACTGCGAGGTGAGAAAAATGCAGCTAGTGCAGTCCCTGGGTTGGGTCTCCCAGCAGCAGCAGAGCCAAGGGGGTACAAAGCACTGTGGGGAACGATCAGAGCTGACTTGCACAGGATGAAACCTATTCCCTCAATAATAAGCTACTCCATTCCCAAGAACTCTTAACACTTTTTCCTGCATTAGCTGCACCAACTTAACTGCAGCTCTCAGGGGAAAAAGAGATCTTCACAGAATTCAGGAATGGTGAGAGAAGCTTGGACAAGGGTCCATCTCCCACCCTGGGCAAGTTCAGCCTTCCCACTCCTGGTTTCCTAGGACAGCCAGGGCTTATGCCTGAGCAACACTACAGACCACTACCAACATGGACCACTGTCATGACAGTGACCATTCTGAGAGCAACGACCCCTGGCGAAGGTCTTCATTCTGCTTTGTGGTTCATGAAGAGGTGTCTGTGCTATACTGAGTATGGCCACAGAGGCGTGGGTTAAGCACCTCATGACACAAATCTTGTTACAGAAAGGACTTAGTCCTCTGACTTTTTCCTCAGGAACATTCTGGGATGCAGATACAAAAGCAGCCCCCAAAGAAGCTCCCAATGCTGAAGGGAAAGGCCAATGCTCAGGTTTTATGAATCTATATACAGCAATCACCATGGGAGATGTTTTCACCTCCTTTTCTCTCAGACTGGAAAAAACCCAAACCAGTGACTTATTAAAGACTTGCACAAACCCCTCTGAAATCCTTCTCAGAGAAGGACTTTTCCAGCACATCACTTTAGCCCTGAGTCTCCTTGCCTGCCACTGAAAGGATCATCTGAGATCTCAGGTTTGCAGCAGTAAAGAATTTGCCTCTTTCCAGCCTAATATTCCACATTTTGTGCTGACAGATCAGAGAATATAACTTGTTGACACAGAGGTGCTGGAAGTGCACATCTGCAAGCCAGCCATCTCAGGGCTCCTTTTGGGATGCGAAATTCACCCCAGAGCTTCTCAAAAGGTGTAAGTGCTGAGGCTGTGACCTCAAGCAGCTCCAAAAACTAGACTTATATCAACAAGAGATTTGTGGCACAGCCAGATCACTTCATGCTAATCTGCACCTGTCAGAAACCACTGGCTTCTTCCACTTTTCAAAGGAAATAGAAACTCCAAAGTCTCAGGGAAAGATATTTGATTGCTAAGCAGATATTAGCAGGGCTGAAATGCCAAATCAGGGCTCAAAGCCCAAGCAGCGCCGCTGCAGTGTATTATAAAGCGCAGAGAAGCTGCCCTGACAGACAAAGCAGAAGAAATAGAATCTCTCTGCACAGATGACAGCCAGAAAAAAGCCTAGGTTGCAGTCTGCTGTTCTTCTGTCTCCACTTACTAAGCACATCCAAGTAATGCTCTGATGAGTTCCTGGTAACTGAGTGTCCACCATGTGGCTCCATAGGTCTCCTGATGGATCCTGGCACACAATTGTTCAAAGGATCTGCTGAGCAGCTTTTTTGTTTAGCCCCATTCCTCTAGAAATAGGTGTCAGCAAATGAGATGTCCAGGAGATGCCATTTTTGTTAGGCTGAGGTTAAGTGCAGGCAAAAA
Source organism: Upupa epops (assembly GCA_013397515.1). Classification (NCBI taxonomy): domain Eukaryota; kingdom Metazoa; phylum Chordata; class Aves; order Bucerotiformes; family Upupidae; genus Upupa; species Upupa epops. The sequence continues at coordinate 75,635 of VZRI01003926.1, forward strand.
ATTGCTGCTAGCTAAGCAGCTCTTTCCCAGCAGGATAGTGGAGAAAGTCTGGCCTTGTCTCCACCTAAACCAAGCCAACTGTGGCAGGGTTAAACTGAAGAAAAAGACATTTGTGATTTCAATGCATAACATCAAGGTTAGGAGAAGACCACAGGATTTAAAGTTCCTCCAAACATGCTTCTCCCAGAGGTTGTTACAAAACCTCCGACTGCAATGCTAGCTTGATCTCCCCAGGAGTCCTTACCATACTGTTACAGATCTGTTTTGAACTGGTTTTGTCAGCCTGATTTATTTTTGTTGAAATTTCTGGATTCTTTTGTAGTCAAGCTTAGCAAAAGGCTCAGCCTGATGTGGATGCTGCAGTACACGTTCTCAAAAGAAGATTTCTGTTGTCCAGTCTCTTAAGTGTGGTTGACTATGCATTTCATAGTATTCTGTACACTCATGAAAACCTCAAACACCCTTCCCACCCCACACCCCTCACCCCAAAACTAAACCACTCTATACTGACTTTTAAGACCCCAATAAAACAACCAAGCAGTGCTGAAGTTCTTCTTGGCCAAGTCTGTTGACTGACACTAAAGAAACATCCTGCTCTAGAAGTACAACAAAAGTCTTACAGCTATAGCCTCTACCTCCCACACAGAAGAAACCTTTCCTCAGCAGACAAATATGTTGGATTCTACATCAATTAAAGAAAGCCCATCTTGCCCATCACTGATCAGGCCCAACACCAATCATACACACATCAAGATTAAAGGAAGGACTGTTAGAGTTTTCTTCCTGAGAATTCAGACACCAGCATAGTTTCAGAAAGGTTGCTTATGAACTGTTTAAGACTACCATACCATCATATAGCTACATGACACACGCTGATCAACCCTTTAACTGGTACAGTCTTAATTGAAGGAGTCTACAAACACATAGAATAGGGTGTGAAGAAAAATGCTACCTATTTAGTTAAGGTATAGGGAAAAGATTAGGTCATCAAAAGGAGTGTGACCAGAAAATCAAGGGAGATGATTCTCCGAGTCTGCTCTGGTGACGCTCCCACCTGGAGCACTGTATCCAGTTCTGGAGACCAGAGAGCAGAAAGGACATGGATCTGCTGAAGCAGGTCCAAAGGAGGCCATGAAGATTACCAGAGGGCTGGCGCACCTCTGCTATGAAAGCAGACTGAGAACACTGGGGATGTTTAGCTTCAAAAAGGCTCTGGGGTGACCCAGTAAGAGATCTTGCAGTACATGAAGGGGCTACAGGAAAGCCTGAGAAGCGCCTTTTAAAAGGGCCTGTAGTAATAGGATAAGGGACAACAGCCTGAAAGAGGTAAGATTTAAATTGGATATTAGGAAGAAGTTCTGCACCATGAAGGTGATGAAGCACTTGAAACAGGCTTCCCGAGGAGGTTGTGGCTGCTCCATCCTTGGAAGTGTCCAAGGCCAGGTTGAATGGGGCTCTGGGCAACCTGCTCTTGTGAGAGTTGTCCCTATCCACAGCAGCAGGTTTGGACTGGATAATCGTCAAGTTCCTTCCAGCCTAAACCATCTGATGGTTCTGTGATTCTCAGAAATCATAAGTACAGTCCTCATGCTCAACACAAATGTCAAAGGCTGGAGAAGCAAGTGGCAGCTCAGTTCAAAGACCCCTCCAAGCTAGTTGTGACTTGAACACAAGTGATCTTAAACTCGGAGATGAGTCCCAGAGCTCCTACTGATGACATTCAATTCATCCTTAGAGTGTCTAGAGATCACATTTTAAAGTCTCCCAAAATCATGAAATGAGTATTTTCTAATTCAAGTACACAATAAAATTTATGAAACAGATAACAAAAGCCATCCATCTTCATTTATAAGTCATGGCTTTTGCCTTTTGTTAAATGTAATTGCTTCCCCTGTGGCTTTAAATCAAGGGTGGATTCTATTAAAAGTAATTACTTTGCCATGCAGCTGGCAGAGCAAAGTTGCTTGATAAAGGTTAATCTACTAAATGATGGCAGCTACTAAATGAGGGTGATGATTTCCATTAAGAACTTCACAGTGAAGGTGATGCTAAAATTTACACATAAATTGACATGATAGCCCCAGCAGCCTCTCCAGAGTGTCTTGTTGGGTCCTGTATCCAGTAACCAGCAGTGTGCGGGGACATACAAGATGGTCTTACCATGGGCTGCAGATGCTATGAACTTGTTGCCTACATGGTTGTCACTCACACTTCATTCAATGCAGGCCAACGGCATCCTTGCCTGTATCAGAGAACGTGTGGTCGGCAAGAGCGAGGAGGTGATCCTGTCCCTATACTTGGCCCTGATGAGGCTGCACCTCAAGTACTGGGTACAGTTTGGGGCACTACAGTATACGGAGCATATGAAGGTGCTGGTGAGAGGGCAGCTGGGCTGGTTAGGGAACTAGGGAAGATGATGAGGAGAGGTTGATGGAATTGGGACTGTTGAACTTGGACAAGAGGAGGCTGAGAGGAGATCTCATTGATCTCCACAACTACCTGAAGGGAGGGTTGTAATAAGGCAGGTATTGGCCTCTTCTCCCTAGGGACTGCTGATAGGACAAGAAGAAATGGGGCCAGGTTGCATCAGGGGAGGTTCAGATCGGATCTTAGGAAAAACTTCTTCCTAGAAAGACTGGGGAAGCTTTATAACAGGTTTCCCAGGAAGGGGATGGAGGCACTGACCCTGGAGGGGTCAACAAGCAGGCAGCCAGGATATTTCAGGAGGTGGGTTAGTGGTTCAGGGTGGTAGGGAAGACATACTATGATTCTGAAAGTCTTTTCAACTTTGATGATTCTATAATCCTGAGAATGTGTGGACTGGTCTGCTGAGTTATAGGATTATCCTGGTCTAGTGTAGAAACAGCATCACCTATGTCATGGACTCACTCCAAGGCTTTTGAAGGTTCGTTTTACCTTGAGAATAAGTCAAGTTTCCTCAGAGGAAACTAGGGGCAAGAGGCTTTTAATAATCATGAGATGATGTGGGACACAATACAGGAGCAAAGTGGGCAGTTACACCACTCAGAAAGTCTCTTAATTTTTCTTTCTGTTCTTCCTCCTCCTTCATCTCTTTTCCCTACAGAGCAGCAGCCTCAAAACACAGCACATTCAGATGCTGCAGCATCTGGGCAAACAGCCACTCATCTTGCACAAATAGCAGGAAAAAAGGCTGAAAGGTCAGAAAATACACCTTTTATATTCCCCTTTCAGCAGCTCAGTCTACTGGGGAATTTGACCACCTCTCCCACAAAAACTTGGTTGTGCAGCAACATCACTGCTGTTCGCTCCAGACTGACATGGTGTTTCTGGTCATTTAAGCCAGGGCACAGAGCCCAGGGTCTGCTGTGGAAATTTGAGGATAAAACAAATCTCTTTGTGTTTTTAACAGGTCCTGGAGACACCTAACCTGGTATCAGAAGAAAGCTGTGGAGATTTCATAGAAAGCCAGCTGAGCTCTCTCAACCACAGAGGAGTTTTACACTGTGAATCACAAAATACTCTAAAGTCAGGGCGCAAGCAGAAAGGTGAGAACTAGAAGCTTAGCACAGGAGCTATTTTAATATAATAGTGAGAGTAACACCCCACAAGCGACACAAACACATCTTCTACAAATAAAAATACAGCCTCGTGCACACGCCTGCCCCTCTGCAGAGGGAGCTGCCATCTGCATGTTGAAAGGATTCTTTTCCACGTGGGAGGCCAGAGAAAGAAAGAAAAAAAAAGTATCCCAGAAACCTGCTAGCAAATGCAGTCAAAAGAGAAGGCTATCTCCTGTTCCAGTAAGCAGAGGTGGTCTGCATGGAATGGCTCTGGTAGAGAGGCCTGATAGAGAAAATTGCTGGCTTTCCAGCCTTACACCATTAATTCCCCATGCAGGGAACTACACAGGTAGGAAAAACAGGTGTGTCTAAATCAGCAAATATTTGTCTGTTCTGTTCTTCAAAAGCAAGTTTCAAGATTAGCTGCCTTCAGGGTGATGGTTGAGGCTGTAGAGACAGAAAGGTCTGGCTGCAGCCCCTCTATTCCACATAAAGGAGCAATTGCTAGATTCCTACAGTGTTTCAATAGTTAACTAAAAATTATCTTGCTGTGATCAGGCAACACCCAAACTGTAGGGTTTTCACCCTGTTAACCCTTTTTCAGATACAATTTCAGCTACCACAGCTTGCTAAGCCTTTGTCTCGGGTAGTTCCCAGATCATAGAACCATAAAATCATTAAGATTAGAAGAGACTTCCAAGGTCATCAAATCCAATGCCACCATCCACTAAATGGGATGTTTTCTAGTGCCATGCCTATGCATTTTTTTAAGCACCTCCAGGGATGGTGACTAATAGCATGGTCCAAGCTTCAGTTTTTCTTCAGTTAATGGACAGGCAGCAGTGTTACTGGCCCAGCTCCTCCAACATGGCAAAGCCTAGACAGAGCAGTAGCTGTGGAAGTCACTGCTCTTTCCATGCCTGATCCACATCACATGCTCCTTAGCAATCTCACTCACCTCTTGGACTTCAAAAAGCCAGTGTGTCCATCAAGGTCTACTTGGTTTTTCTGCAGGAAAAAAACCCTCTCTACCTTGCTTTTGTGTCTGAGACAAGGGATCAGCTGGGAATTTTATGCTGGAGGTTTCGGTTTGCCTTTGCAGTTATCATTCAAGAACAATAGAAACCTCCTCGGGTCAGATGCAAACAGCACATGGATACAACTCCCTAAAAATCAAATTCTAAATTGTGTGTCACGAGAAACACAAATATTCCTGGGACTAGAGAAAGAGAAAACAGTTATTTATGTCCACAGTCACACCAAGCGAGAGCTGAAAAGGTGTCACATTGCTGCCAGCATAGCTACAGAGTCAAAAATAAATCTGTTGTTTGCTTGGTGTGGTAGGGAGAGCACACAGGTCACTGGGGAAAGCAGTATCAGAATGGAAAGTGGTGAGAAATTAAGCTGTATTCAACCCGTGGCTGTCAGGAGGATTTATTCTGAATCAGAGTGGCTCAGGTTGAAAGAGACCTTAGAGATCATCTACTCCACCCTCCTGGTCACAGACAGCAACACCTCTCAGATCTCATCCAACCTGGCCTTGAACACCTCCAGGGAGGGGTCAGCCACAACCTCCCTAGGCAGTCAATTCCAAATCTCTCCAACTTTACACTGAAGAGCTTCTTAACTTCTAGTCTAAACCTCCTCTACTCCAGTTCAAACTATTTCCCCTTGTCCTATCGCTAGATCACCTTGGGAAAAGTCACTCTCCAGCCTTCCTGTATATTTCCTTCTGGTATTGGAAGGCAGCTATAAAGTCCTCCCAGACTCTTCTCTTCCCTAGGCTGAACAACCCCCACTCCCCACTCCCTCAGCCTATCCTCAAAGCAAAGGTGCTCCAGCCCTTGGATCATCTTTGTGTAGCTCTGGACTTGCTCCAACAGTTCTGTGTCTTTCTTATCACAGTACTCATTGGGGGGTGTGTGTGTCTGTGTCTCACAAGAGCACAGTAAAGGGGGAGAATCCCCTCTCTTACTCTGCTAGACAAGTTTCTCTTAATGCATACTAGGATAAGGTTGACCTTCTGGGCTGCAGGAGTGCACTGCTAGAATCAGGGCTCCACTATTGCCCATGTGGCAACTGAAAAGCACAGGTAGTATTGTTTGCAGCCAATGGGGGCATCTGAGAAGAGCAAAGATGCTTGTTGCTGTAGGTGAGGTAAAGGAGTGGCAGCTTGCTCTGAGCACACATGGGTTATCCAGGCACAAACATTGTTCAACCCAGCAGAGATGAGCTTGTGAGTGACCTTAAAGGGCAAGGGCTGTGTCTGGGTTCTGGTGTAGCAGTTTACTGTGCAATTACTTGAGGGAACAAGCAGCAATTTCACTAAAGCCCTCTTGGGTTTAATCGAGCCTTCAGCAAATGAATGAAGTAATCACAGATGTCCTGTCAGAGGACCACCACACCCACATTGCTGCTCCAGGGGAAGCACTACAGAGGAACCAGCTCATCACTGGAGACATGAGGATGTTTTGAGGAAACAATCAGGGCTTATTACACTGGTCAGCAATTGAAGCAATTCCGTGGTGCAGACAACATTTCAGACAAGACAGAGCAGTGAAGATAAGTTTACAGGCTATCTCAAACTCCATTCTCTGGACAGAGTAAAGAGTTTTGTTCAAGCCAGTTTTTTAGCATGACCAGTTGTTTGAATAATAGTCATATCATTAGAGTCAGGGCATGAGTATATTCCACTGACCTGCCCAAGGTTTAGGGTTTTTGCTTACTATGAAAGTTACAACCTGAACTCATAACAAAGGAGAGAAAACAATGACCCATAAGAGATGGAGGCATGGGAAATGGTACAGGAAAATCACATTCTGCTACCATGCTAATGATTGCTTTTTATTAACAGCCCTTCAAAGGGCAATAGAGTTGCCACAGAAATAAGAAAGTAAACATTCAATTTAAAATTCTTGTTGATCACAGGGCAGTTTGGGTTACAAGTGACCTTTTCAAAGGTCACCAAGTTCAACCTCTTACAACAAGCAGGGACATCTTCAATTAGAGCAAGTTGCTCAGCGTCCTGTCCAAGATCAAGTAGGGACTAATCAACATAGGAGCAGACCCCAAAACAAGCAGTACTGGGCATATGGTTGCCATATGTAGGAGGCTCAGGCAGGGATGATGTGGCTGCTGGGAATACCCTAACCGTAACTATCACGATCTGCCTCAGACACCTTTAAAAATTTACTACAAGCTGACCATGGGGCCTGTTGACAGATCCAGACCAATTACCAGGTGTCATCTGTCTTGACAGTCTATTATTGATTGTTTTTGCTGTTCCAGCCAGTTGTAAGATGACATGTATATACTCTGTAGATAAGGAACTTGCTTAAATAGTGGCTGCAGATGCAATAAAGCTGTTGCTCACGCTCCTGCTTGTTCCCCTGCTGACACTCTGCTGGACGCAGCCCCTCCTTCAGCCATACCTCTTTGTTTCTGATATATTGTTAACAGACATCTTAAACCCTTTACCTTGATAGCCAGAGCAAGTTACACCAAAAAGACACTGTAGATTCCCGAAGATCTCCTAAGCTATCAAGGACAGGCTGCAGATTTCTGAAGACACACACAGGTTCATAGGACTGTGTCTCCAGCAAAACCCTACAGATGTCCAACTGGTACCTGCAATGTCACAGCAACCCATCCAGGTACAACTTCATTTTCTCAATATGCTGACAACCATACAATCATTGGAGGTCTCTTCCAACCTAGGCCATTCTAAGGTCATCTAGTCCAACTGCCCCACAGAGAGCAGGAACATCCTTAACCAGGTCAGGTTGGCTCAGAGCCTTGTCCAGCCTCTCCTTGAGTATCTCCAGAGATGGTGCCTCAACCACCTCCCCAGGCAACCTGTTCCAGTGTTCCACTCCTGCTAAACAACTTCTTTCATCAAGAGTTGACTAAAAACTGATTGTAGGTAACAGAGAAAAAAGGGCTTCAGAAGAGAAGTAAGTGCAAATACTTAAACTACATTATTTCACACAAATAGTTCCATCTGCTGACACAGGAATCCAGTTCTAAAAAAACCCTCCTGTTAAAACTAATTGTAGCCCAGTATTTAAGGCTCTCAAACAGTGCCCTGAGGCTGAAGCTCAGCAGGAAAGCATAAGCAAAAGATAACACTTCAATAGTTTCTACAACAGGAAAAGAAACACAGTAACAACACAACCACCTGTCAGATTTCCAGCTAGAAACAGAATATTAGATGGCAATGGAGCTCCCTCTCCTTCACTCTCCCTAAAAATCAAGATGAGACAAAATACACCCAGTCACACTGCAACCTGTGAGATGACTATGAAGCCAAAAGCAAAACCTCTATGATTCTATGATTCTTTCACACTGAAATAACTGGTTTCGGTCCCAAAAAGAAATCCTTCAGGAAGGTGAACTGAACCTGGCAGCCACACAGGGATAGAAACCCCCAGCAGTTCTGGAGTGAGGTCTTTAAAGCACAAGGCTAAGCCCTGGACTCTTGAACTAGTTTGTGTGGAAAGACAGTACTGGAATTATATTTCTCCTTTACAGCAATAATAGAACTGGTTGAATTTGAACAACCTTCAGTGAAACATGTACAGAAAACAAGCCTTTGGGATTTGGGGTTTTTTTCCCCTCCCCTTTTTAAAGGGAAAACCTTTTGGCTTTAAAAATGAGGCAGGCAGAAGTTAAAGAGAAACTGAAAAAAAAGTGCCTTTTTTTTTTTTAAATCAAAGTATTTTTACTTTCTGATGCCTCAAGGGAGTTAAAAGATAATTGTGAAAAAGCTGAATGAAGCAAAAGTTTTGTGGAGGTTCACGTATGGATTTGACCTAGATACAGTGAGCTTCCTCATGATTAATTTGTGTGTTATAATTTGATACTCGAGTGTTCAAAGTCTGGCTCTACATCAAATTAGACAGTGCCATAACGCTCCCTCAAACCTTTTGATAGATTACTAAATAACTGCATGTTTTAATTATTGTAAAGGGACCATGATTCATTATTTTCCTGTTGAAAACCCACCATGCTGGGTTTTCATTCATGCCCTGTGAACTGCATTAGGCTACAAAGGGACTACGATACCAAAGGAATGTTAAACCCTTCACCAGCTCATGGAAGTCTATGGGATTCACACCCACACTGCACACTCCCCTCCACTTGAAAGATTTCTAAAGCTGTTGTAGCTAAAAAAAAAAAATCCAAAACAGGTGAATGGGAATATGGATTCTTGAGAGCTTCAAATCCATGGGTTTACTTGTCCAAATGAGATCTCAAAAGCTTAAAAAACCTCCAGAAGTGCACTAAACCCCACATGAGCATGACTTATCTGCTTCTATCTGCATCCAGAACCACACATTATTTGCAACAGGCTGCTTCTAGTCTGTCACTGCTTTTCTAAGCCTTCTAGTGATGGGACAATGGGCAGTGGGTGCAAGCTGGACCGCAGAAGGTTCCATATAAAGATCAGAACAAACTTCTTCATGGTGAGGGTAAGGCAGCATTGGAACAGGCTGCCCAGGGGGGTTGTGGAGCCTTCTCTGGAGACATTCAAAATCCTCCTGGAAATGTTCCTGTGCCAGTTGCTGTAGGTGGTCCTGCTGTGACAGGGGGATTGGACTAGATGATCTTTCAAGGTCCCTTCCAATCCTTAATGATCCTATGATTCCTATGATCTTAGATGCCTTTAGGATCTCCTGCCCATGAGAGGGAGTCTCTGTCTCAGCCTGACCCCACCTCAGTTCACTGGTAAACTGAAATTACAGCTTTAAAATGACCATGTGCATCAGTTGTTGCATGCACCAACACAGGATGTATCCTGGCATCTGGATTTATTTGGCTCCTGATTCCGCTACACAGCACAGCCAGCTTCTCTCATCAACAGGTGCAACAGCAGGCCAAACATAAATGTTAGCAGCAGATACAGTACAGAAGAAGTGAAGTAGCTTTTATTAGTAAAATTGAGCCTCTGTAGACATATTCATTTCCTGTGAAACACAATCTCCCAGATCTCAAAGTGGGGAAGACATTCTACTCTCTTCAGCAGGTCCCTGGGTGATATGTTCTCATCACTCTTAAGGTGACCATCTCAATTAGAAGAAAAAAAATAAATTACAGCATTGCTGCCATTCCAGAGGCAATCTGGAGGCTGCCTTGAAGGTTAAAAACCCTGCCTTGGTTTGACTAATAATACTGTGATTCTTAATCCTGCTTAAGATGAGGCTTCCTTCCTTTTCACCAATTAAACTCCCCCAGCTCACTGTTTTGCAGCGTTGATTGTTTTATTAATATTCTTCTGGTTACCTGAGCAGTAACAGCTAATTTAGAGCCTTCAAGAGTTCCACAAGCAATTAAACTATTGATGCCAGCCTGAGCAATCAAGTCAGTCAAAGCCTGGGCAGCCCTGTGTTAGATTCTGGCAGTAAATCACCTGTTCTGCTGTTTGTCATTCAAACTCTTACTCAGTGTGTTGAGCCTGTCAGCAAGGAATTAACCCTCAAAAGTGCTGTCCACAAAATGGTCTCTCTGGACATCTCAGGTCTTCTGGCAACCTTAAGTTTGATAAGGCCCAAGGTTTTTCCTCACTCTACCAGTCCAGTGAGCTGGGTCACCTGTGCCAGCTGAAGTGAAGAAAACCAAACCAAAGACCTCAAACCAACAAATACTAGACTCACAAGCATCTTATTCTTCCTCCAGAAGCCCAGATATTGTATTTGTTCAGTAAAGCATGAGCCAAACAAGGGAAAACCCAAACATTTCTATGATGGAGCAGTAACTCTGAGCTTTCTGTGGACTCAGGAACTTTACAGTGGTGTCTGAATTTGCCTTATGTGGGATGCTGCATGGGACTCTCCTCACAAAACATAGTATGCAAAGTTTAACTGAGTTTCTGGCAATTGTCTGCTGTTTCAGAGAGAATTCCAGTGTGTCAAGCTGCCTGTAGAAAGATGCCAGAGCATTTGCAGATTCCTTTCAAAATCCTTCTTTCCCAATCCAACAGTTTCCTCAGAGCCATTTAAAGTGATAAGGTTGCTTTGAGGTGGAGATGGCAACACTATCATAGCAACAAGCAAGGTACATGAACAGCCATACCAATATCTATAATATCTTCAAGGTGCTTCGCTGGACAAGCTTGAAAGCAACACAGCCACCCCCTTTGGCCACTTCTTCAGCCATTGTCACCAACCAAACAAGACAGGTCTCATTGCTACCGCCATTTGAAGCTCACATGTTTACTTGTATTATGGCCTGATTATTTAATTGGACTACAAATGAGAGAGGTTCCTGAGCAAGAAATGCCAAAGAAAGCCCTAATGGCCAGGGAAGATCTTGTCATGCTGGTATCAGCTCTGATTACCAAGGGACTCATTGCCATACAGAACAGAAAGAGGAGGGGTAATGTTCTCCACTGCCAGCTCCAGCACAGAAAGTGCTCTTTCCTTCTCTATACGGTTTCCTGCACTGCCTGACTTTCCACGCTTAAACCAGTAGCCCGGTATGCCTGTAGGTATCTCTCCCAGGGCTTTTATGGTGAAGGCTTCTTCAAACCTACTCCTCCTCTTTCCATGGTGACCTCAAAGCCTTTGTGAACCTCCTGGCCCACAACTTGCACTATCATCTGTCTGGGAAAGAGGTATCTCCAAGCAAGGCAGAAAGATCTTTCCTCTGGGAAGAAGGAAAGCAGTAGGAAGAAGACACTTTTTTCAAAGACAACCAGCTCATACAGCCATCTCCATCCATTCTTTGCTTTAGATATTCTCCAGATATAACTTGGCCTTGCCCTACAGAAAGTATTTTAGATCAAAAGTTTTTCCTCTTACTTCTTTGTGCCCATAAGGCCAAAATCAACACATCTCTGAAAGCAGACTGGGACTGGTACTAAACAGCTGAAGTACATACTTTCCCCCAAGGCTATATATGTCTAAATGACATTTGATTCTGCTAATGGCAGGCTCATTAGTATTTAGAAAAGCAACTGTGGAATGTGAGCTTATTTTGAACAGAATCAACACCATGGTAGCCAAAGCTCATTCATTATGAATTTTATCAACTGCTCACTGAAATTTGTTCTGCTAGTACAGAGAAACTGCCTGCAGAAGCAATGCTTCTGAACAGAGATATAGCATCCTACAAAACTCACAGCCTCCCATTTCCAGTAGATATCCCACATTTGTTCCACAACAATGACAATGCTGTAAGAATCCTTGAGGTTCTTTAAGCACCTTATTGGAGATACCACTGCAGCAAGTGGCATTGAAGGGAGTAATTAGGCAAATAGTGAATGTAGATCCCTGGAATGTGTTTTCTTGGTTACATGGTAACTGCTGTACAGCTGTACTACACAGATGCTACAGAAAATCAGGATCCCAGTGTGCTGCTCAGCATGGAGACGTGGTCCCACTCAAACAAAGCACTCCACCAAGAAACCACTCAGTGAGCCCTCCCAGATCTGAAGCAGAAGGCTATTTTCTGCTGTTCTGCCACAACCAACAACTCTGCAGGGCACAGTGAGTATTTAACACAAGAATTATTTACAGGCAGTGATTTTAATCAGCAAGCAAATCCTCTACTTAATTTCATTTTACAAGCACTCATGTTGGCATATGAAAAAGACTTACCTTTGCAACAGGAAATCAGCACTTCAGTAGCAATGGAGGCGATCAGCCCAGATGGAGAGGCATCTGTGCTTGAGGTACTTCGTGAATAAGCAAGTATAAAGCTTACAAACATCAGCTCTCTGGAAACTTTCATTCAAACAAGTCACCAACCAGTTTAACCAGCACCTAAACATTCTGCACTAAAGTTATTTCAATAACAGCTTGTACTTTACATGAAGCTACTACCAGCTCCTCAGCACAACCATTTTCTCTCTTATGTGCCTACTGTAGCTTAAATAATGTTTCCCAAAGGTGCCCCACCTGTGGCTGATGGATTTGACTCAGGCCTTGACGGTTTATGCTCTCCTGGGTTTCAATTACTTTGTGTCACCTAGATTTCTCAGGGTTGCCAAAACACGCAGACACCAGGCATGGTGTTACAGTAAAGAAAAAGTTTTATGAACAAAAAGGAAAAGGTTAAAAGACAAGTGGATGGAAAGCAAAAAGACTAGTTGCACTTTCCTAACACTACAAAAACTAGATCCCACTCTTGTGAGAGAGAGAGAGAAAAACAATTAGAGATAGAAGATTAATTATCTTTCACCCATTCCACATAACCAAATGGATATCTGGCTGTCACACAGAAACAGAGTCTGCTTTACAAACAGAAGGTCCTGCATTCAAATCCCACTGGAACTACCTGTTAAAGATCACTCTACAACATGCCTCATTGAAGACAGCTGGGACCTTCACAAAGTTCTCCCACCAGCTCCTGGTCACCTGCACAAACACTTCCCACAAAGGGACTGATAGAGGATTCATCTGTGTTCAAAGGGCAGCCAGCCCATAGGCTAAAACAAATTATTTCCTTCTCAGAGGTAATAAAGGATAGTAAGTGTTGTTCCAGCAGGTGTTAGTGAATAAGAACTAACCTGGGCAACAGAGATGAGTGAGTCAGGGAGATCTGTATTGTCTGCTTAGGTTTTTAACAACAGGAAAGCTGATGTGGTAGCACCATTCAGATTAGAGAGCTGAGAGGATGACCTTCACAATTATACTCAGGTTAGAGAGGTGCTGAAAATGTGCTGTGAGGTTTGACTTGCATCCTTTGTACCCTTGATGAAGGCATTAACAGAGCTGATTATTAGAGAGGACACAGTCAGGTGTGTTGATGACTGTGTGAAGAGCTTTTTTTAATCAGCTGTCAATGAAAAATGGCATTTCTAGGATCATTTCCATATGCAAAGCTGTTAAAGAATATTTTCATCGATGATCTCTATTACATCTCATCCTAATCACATCCCCAGTGATATTTTGATTAGGATCAAAGGAGACAGAGATGTCTTACCCAAGCTGAGAAAGATCTATTTGTCTTGTTAAGCAAAGATGAAGGCATTTAAATGGTATGAGACAGTGACACACATTCTGCTCCAATACCAAGGAGAAGTGCACTGGGGGAATCAAATCTGAGCTGCCCGTTCAGTGTTTATGCAGAGAGGAACTGCAGCAGTCCTCACCTGGCAGGAGCACAGAATGTGCTAAAATGAGATGGATTCACTAAATACCACCAAGCTACAAATGGCAAGTTCATACTTGAAAGAAGCGACTGCAGAACAGGCAGCCATCTGTGCTTGGCTTCGTCTACCCAGCCTGCCAAAGGCAGTGATTAACGCTGTCCGGACAGATCTTCTCCTGTCTGCTGTCAGCAGCGCTGTCTGCTCCAGAGCCTGCCCATGGCACTAACAACAGATGTCCCTCACAGCTCAAAGCTGCTCACACAAAGCTCTGAGCCTGCCTATCAATTCCTACACATACACTGCATCACCAGGAAAAGTGCATTTAGAAAAAAGAAAATTATAAGAATTGTAAATCACCTTCCCAGTCTTTTAATAAACAGCTAAAAGTGTCCACTTAGCATCTTCTGCACACTGGAGTTATCAACAGAGTTATCACCACCAGGTGGGACTTTGAAGAAAGGCAGGCACAGCTAGAGCAAGCTGTCAGCTTGAAGGAAGGGTCTGACACACTTTGGATCCTCCCTAACAGACATCTCTCAACAATCGTACTGCTATTCTGGTAAAATTACAAAGGTTGTGCCTCTTGTTTTCCATCGAGGATTCCTATGAGGTACCATACACCCCACTGGCATTGCTGTTAAAACACAGGAAAGGTGCTGAAAATTCTCCCAGGATATACTTTTTTAATTACAGATCTTTCAATTAGTGCTTTTCAGTCTGATGACATAGCACTGGATTTGCTGACACAGCTTCAAGCCCAGCCAGCTCATTCAAGCCCATCTATCAAGCTGGTGGTGGGTTGAATTAAGATTCAGCTCTGCTCTCTACATGCACATTCCCAGTGAGAATTTCACAACCCCTCAATGCAATAAAAAAAGAGCACAAAATAAAACCCCACCACAAAATACACAGCTGATCTGGAAATAAATAGCCCAGAAGTACCCTAATAGCATCTGCATATTTGAGATACCCAACAGCTATAGGGGCTGAGCTGCATGAAAAGGTCTGAGGAAGAGCTTTGGGGAAGACTCTCAGTTGCATTAGCTTGGGGGAGCAATCACCACAGAAGCCTGACAAGAAACATTACTGTGAAAAAGCCTTTACAAAGTCACGGGTAACTGTCAAATCTGAAGGAAAGTAGTAGGAAATCTAGGGGCAAGCTAGAGCTGATTGAAAATACAAGAGTTCCTGGGAAGTCTCTTGTTATTGGGTAAAATATTATCCTGCGGTGTGACTGGTTATTGCTGTTGATTAATGAGTAGTGTGTAAAGTTTTAATTTGAGTAGCAAGTAGCAAGTCAAACCATTAAACAATCATTTGGCTGGTGGAAAAGCATATCTAGCTACACACATTACAAAAGGCTCATTCTCCAGGAACACAGGTTAAACACATTCTACATAGGTCCTCAGAAACCAATATAATTTTGGAGCTGCATTAGTTTGAAATGACCCAAATAGTGACAGGAATGATGAGTTTTGCTCCTTCCTCAGTGATGTTGGATGGGGCATTAAGCAACCTGGTGTAGTGAGAGAGAAGCATCCCTGCTTACCGAAGGGGAGTTGGAACTAGATGAACTTCAAGGTCCCTTCCAGCCCTAACCATTCTAAGATTCTACGTCTCTCAGAAACCTGCTGCAAATCTGGTTGCTCTCTGCCAAGATATGTAGACAGCACACCTTCTCACCATTTGCAAAACAGCACACTGGAAGACAATGTGGAGGAAGCACAGGTCTCACTATTGAATTAAATGAAAGGAAGAATAAAGACATCCAAAAATGCTGCTAAAATTCCTGCCCAAGTGTGCTTTATTACTGTGGCTGCAAAGGGACAGGGAGTAAAGCTGACCCTCATTTTGGAACTACTAGTAGAGTTTGAAGCTTGAAACTTCAGAATAGCTTTTTTAATATGCTTTTTTTTCCCCAGGAAAATCAGCATTTGGTGGAATAACCAGAGTTTCCATGTGACACAAAGTGGTTTGTTTCAGGAAGCTGAAGTACATATCTGTATCTGACAGCTGCTCCCCTACACCATTTCCAGATAAGATTAATAATGCTGGGTATTGCAGCTTGTTGGACCTTGGCTTGACTCATTCTTCACAGTCAGACATGAGCCAGGAACATCAGCATGGGATGGTGTTGGGTTTGTCCATGGGTATCAGCATCTCTAGCACCACAACAGCATTGTACACTTGCATTGAAAATACTTCATATTTCTCTGTTTGTATGCCAGGGAATGTTTGGGTTTGCAAAGGTAAATTTTAACTGGCACATAACTGGGTGGTAAAAACAGTCCTGACAATTAAACAATTAAACCAGAATTACCAGAAACTGAGGTATGCAGGGTCACTCGTTGAATGATCTCATAAAAGCTCCTGCCCAGAGGACAGTGAGCCCTGTCGAGGGGTAGTTCAATGAACTTCCCAACAAAACATAGAGAGAGACTGGTAGATGCACGTGTTGCTCTGCCCCATTCAGCATTTGCTTTTGCAGGATATGTCTGAAGGCAAAGAGCAGTGACTCAGAGTTTGTGGGTTTTCTTGCTTTTTAAAGGACATGGCTGATTCACACAAAATAAAAATTTATCCCAGGGCAGAAAAAGTCTGAAGGTTGCTGAAGACAGACAACACATGTACTTAATAGCTATAGTGGTATTTCTGTGTTGAGTTCAACCCTGTCACAGCTATTACTGCAGTCACACCATTTAGAGCAGCCTCTATCACCCACCCCCAAAGGTTTCAGACATGACCACTATTATAATGGATTTGTAACGATGTGAAGAATTTGGAGAAAATCAATTCCTGCAGAAAACTTCTGGGGGCTGCACACGATCAGGCCAAGATCATTCACTGCTGCACACATTTGATGTGAAAAAGCTAGAAATAAGTAGTTGTAGACCTGTGACTGATGTTTAATGCCATCTGCTGCTGACTCTCACCAAGGTGGTGAGTGGCAATTTTCCAAACACAGGACTTGTGCAGCATCTCCAAAGCCACACCCCATAACCATGAGCAACCAAGGTCAGCCACTCCTGCCAGGTATAAACATGTAATACATAATCCAGTAGCTTCTGTGAAAACAGCAAACCCTTACTGAGGTAACAGCATGGTGAGAACCAGCTATTGGAGAAAGTGGCCCTTGCCAGCCTTGGTTGGCAGTGAAGTAGTAGATCATAGATTCATAGATTCATAGAATGGTCTAGGTTGGGAGAAACCACTAAAGGTCACCTAGTCCAACCCCCCTGCAGTGAGCAGGGACATCTTCAACTTGTCCAGACTCCTTTTGAATATCTCTAGGGATGGGGCCTTAAATACCTCTCTGGGCAACTTGTTCCAGTGTTCAACCCCCTTCCTGCTAAAGAATGCCTTCCTAACCTCAAATTTAAATCTGCCTTGCTCTCATGTGAAACCATTGCCACTCATACTATCACTCCAGGCCTTCATAAACAGTCCCTCTCCAGCCTTCTAATAGCCCCCTTCAGGTACTGGAAGGTCACTGTCAGATCCCCCAGGAGCCTTCTCTTCTCCAGGCTGAGATGCCATCATTCATACTGTTAACAGTTCCAGGCTGCCACTGGGGGTTAAAGAAGGATGCGGGGAAGAGAGGTTTTTCTCCACTTCTGACTCAAGCAATCAACAAAATTTCCGCTTTCCTGCAGAGAATATTCAACTTTCAGCTCTGATGAATGCAAAGTTTAAAATACACAGTTAGGCTCATCTGCTTCTCAACTTTCTGCGCCATGGGTCAAGTTTTAGTATCTGCTTATATCATTCTCAGGGTAATGAAACAGGAATAAAGATGGCAACACTAGAGCAGCCATGACTCCTGCTGGATAAAGGACATCCCTGGACATTAGGAAGAAGTTCTTTAGCATAAGGGTAGTTGAACTGGAACAAGTTGCCCAGGAAGATAGCTGGGAGGTAGCTGGGAGATATTCAGGGTGAGTCTGGACAAGGCTCTGGGCAAACTAATCTGGTTGAGGATGTCCCTGCTCGCTGCAAGGGAGCTGGACTAGATCACCTGGGTGATTATGTGATTCTGTTTCAAAGCCTTGTAGATCTGGAGCTTAGGGACAGGGGTTAACAGTGGCTTTGGGTTGTTTGGGTTAATAGTTGGACTCAGTGATCCTTAAGGTCTTTTACAACCTAAATGATTCTGTGATGTTGATTGCTGTGGGGAAGCAGCTAGACCTTCACACTTCCACCTTGTGTCCATGTATTAAGGTTAGGAGCAATTTAAAGGAGCTCCATCACTCCACTGCTCCTCTCCGTCTCCTGCCAAGCACTGGTGTCACTCTCTAACAAGCTTCTTGTTTAAACAACAAGCTGCTATTCATTTAGCCTGAACAACTGAAAATCAGAGAACACAAACAGCGGCAAACAAACCCAAGATACACACCCCAGGGCTCTCTAATTCATCAAAGTCTTTGCAAGCATGCTTGAAAGATAAGGCAGGAGATGTTTCTGAAACTACCACCTCCCTTCCCCTTTCACCTGCTTTCTATTCCTACTCAGCCAGTGACTCTGAGTTGGTGTGTTCTTGTATGCCACATTAATTCCAGCATCTTGTTAGCGCCTCTGTTTCCACTTTTCAGTTGGTTGCCAGCTATATGGAGCATTCACATTTGCATTTGGCATGGCTAAAGGGGCTTTTCTGTTTGGTTTGTTTCTCCATGTTTCTCCAGCTGCTGGCTTCACCATCTCTTGTCTCACTCTGCCCTGACAGTCTGAATTCCAGGAGCCTCCAAGGGCACTGCCAATTCACAGCAGCTGTTACCATTCTCCTAACACATCAGCAAGGGACTATTTTCCTGCAGAAATCCTAAGAAATCTTTCTCACAGCTGGTGCAAAGTGGATGTGTCAAGTTTCCACATGGCAAAGAAGAAAAACAAAACATTTGAAGATCTGATTGGGATCTGATACTGGCTCAGTCAGTTATTTTGAGGTCAAGATGAAACCAAAGTGTCTCCACAAATAGAAGGGCTGGTTTTAAAAGAGGTCTTGGAAAGATTTTTCAAAGATGGGAAATTGTCAGAAAACAAGTCTGGAAATGGGCTCTATCAGTGGGGGTTTTCTGACTGGACACCTGCTGTTTTCTAGAAATAGGAACTAAAGGAGTTTAGAGAGTCTGCCTTATAGGAGAATAGCACCAATAGATTCCCAGTGATAAACCAAATAGTAGTGTTTACTGTGAGATTTAGGACCACCTAGGTATGGCTAGAAACATCAACGGCAATGCAGCAGAATAAGAGAAAGCATGGACAACAGACAGGAAAGGGAACACTTCATACTTATAAAGCTCATGGTCACATGTCACGGCCGTGAGGAAGAAGTTCTCCTCTAAGATTTAAAAATTAGCTTACAAAGATGATCCCAAGACAATTACAAATGCACTGTCCATCCCATAACAAAAGGTCCTTTTTAGTCATCTGACAAGCTTCTGACTGAGCATCTCAAGCCCTGTGAGACTGACCTGCACCACTGTTTGGATTTCAGCCTGTTTTGGACTCTGGCTTTGAAAACTTCTGGTTGGTTTTGCATCCAGCGCTTTCTCAGTATTCTCCCCGTTACTTCAGCAGTACTACCGAGTACTCTGCTGCCACCATCAAAAAGTAATATCAAACCATTTCCTCATGCTCTCTAAGATGCTTTTGAAGCCTGCTTTCTGCTCGATGTGTTTTTTGATTCTATTTCAGGGCACTGCGGTTACCCTGGCTGTTTACATGTCTCTTGGAAAAGGAACCTCAGCCCATTCTGGCTGGCATATCCCAAAAAAACTCCTTCTGAACAAAAAGCTACATCCACATCCAACACATCGCAGACCGTGTTCTTAAATTTCCCTGAGAAAATGTGGCCGATGGCTTATCAGAGAAAAAGATAACCAGGAGGAGGGTAAGAAGGTTCTTTATTCCAAAAGGTTCTTTATTCCAAATACCCAAGAGCCAGTTCCAGAGACATGGTGGTTTTCTTTGGTGAGCCATCCAGCTCAGCTTGGCATGATGTGGTGTGGGGGCATTTAATTCAGATAATAAATTTGGCCCAGATCTTTGTGTTCTGGAGTGAGATCTCAACTGCCTGGACTGAAGAAGCAGCTTGTACAGCTAAGACCCACAAGCAGCTGTTACTGCTGTAGAAGCTGCCAGGAAAGAAGAGTAGTGGGAGGACCACAGACTTGAGTTTACTTCAGCTATGCTAGCCTGGCTGAACTAGAAGCAGTCTATTTTTATCAGCATGAAGAACATTCCTGCCCATCCCACAGGAAAATCAATGCTTGCAGTCTACCCCCTGCCCTGCTTGCTATTGCTGGGCAAGCCAAGAACCTGGAGCTTCTGTGGTGGCTTTGGCTTAAATGTCAAACTCATGAATGCATTTATGCAAATGCCAAAATAGCATAAAATTGAAGTGACAAGCTATTAACCTGTCTTTAATTCTTGGGGCTGCAAGAGCACAATGGGAAACTGGAATTTTACATGACTTGGCAATTTCGTCACCTCTTCAATTAGGAGAGTTCTCAATTAAACCCCCAATCATACAATTATTAAGGTTGGAAGAGATATCTAAGATCATCAAGTTCAACCTTCAACCCAACACTACCATTGCACAAGAGAAGGTCAACATTGTTTCCTGCATTGCACTTGGAAAATAAAGTGCCAAGGACAAATTCATTGACCCATAGTCCAGATTTCTGATGTCTTAGACTATGTTCTCCACTGTCACAGCTTCCTCTGCCCAGTACTAAGGGTGCAAAGTGCAATTGCGAAAGCGTGTTGCCAGGACCAGCAAGGCCACAGAGGCTGAGCAGCTGGCCACACTGAGCCCAGAGAACCTCATGCCATGGCAGCTGGAGCAGGGGAAAAGTGAGGAGGAATGAGAAGCAGAGAAAGAGACTGTAACAATTCCCAGTTCCTCAAGGGACAGGGTTGTCAACGAAGGAGCAAAGCTGAGCCTGAGAAAAATTGGGTGGAGGAAGGTGTTGTTTTAATTTTTATGTTTGTGTCTTACCATCAAATCTGTTTGCATTGGCAATAACAAACTAATTTCCTCCAAGACAAGTCCAGTGTGCTCATGACAGTAACTACTAAATTATCTCTCTGTTGTTGTCTTGACCCCTAAGCTTTTCCATCTTAATTTCTTCCTCTGTCCTGCCAAGGAGGAGCTGCATCTCTCCAAGGAGAGAGCATCTCTGAGGGTGTGTGGCAGCTGGCCAAGGTCAACCCAGAAAATCTCCTTCTGATGTTGGCTTGCTTTTGGCTCGGAGTTGGGTTTGTTGCCTGTCATATCCTCTCCCTGCCCCCTGCATTTACTGCACACTAAGGTGAAAGCAATGACAGTGTAATTTTCAAGCCTTGAGATGATGACGTTCTGGCCATTACTGGGGAGCCTCTAGGCAGCAGAACTGGCTCATCCACTGGCACGTCCCAAGGGAGCAGTTCTCACTGCCTTTCACTTAAACCAAGAGAAGACAAGGTGCAGCATGCTGCACTGCAGATACCTTTCACTTCAAAAAGCTGAGAGGTTTTTGGATTAAAAGTGTATGGTTATTGTTAGAGCAGTGAAATCTTTTTCAACATGCCATTTCATGTTGTTCTGCACAATGATTCTTCTTACATCCTATCTTTAAAAATAATAAATATATTTCTTATTCTTCATTTCACTTAGAGAAACCTCAAATCACAAGAATGGTCTGGCTTCTGAAATTGAATTCAGCAGCTGTAAGGATTCCCAGTGCCCTGGGATGCACGTGTCATATCCAGCAGAATGAAAGAAGGGCATGAAGAGCAGCTGAGCATTACCCTCTGTATTCCAGGACCCTGCAAGATGAGCCCTTGTAGAAGCCAGGGAATGGTTGCAAAGACCTCCAAGAGCAAGAAATGGGGTTATGACATGTCTGCTAAGGCTTTGCATTTGCCAAGTCCTTATGGGAAAGCAGTCCTGTAGGAAAACAAGGAAGGTGGCTTCCTTGTGTCACTGGCATCCTGCAAGAAGAGACCAGGCCACTTGGCCTCTTTTTTTTTTCTCTCTGTCTCGTGATGATGATGCACGTCAGAGATCTGTAATCTGAAGTGCTTACCAGCCTACTCAGCAGCAACTCAACATTAGCTGTCTTAGATGTCTTGATGACACTGCACTTTGTAGCATTCCATGCCCTGGAGATTTCAGGTGAAGGCAATTACCTGGTTATTTCAGCAAGGGATGCCTTGCAGCAAAGGAAAAGCTGCAAGGTCTGCCTTTCCTGAGGACCAGAGGTCACACAACTCCTCCACAGTGTCAAAGACAACATAGCCTACATGGAGTGATCCCACAGAGATCTAATTTCTGCCTCCTTGTTTTAATACCCCTTCATTTATGAAATATGTAGGTTGCGTAGATGGGAACAAAACCCTTGACATTTGGATGAGTGCCTCTTGATGTTCAGCCAAAAACAGGCACAGCTGCAGTACCCCAGTAGCACTTAACCACCACATAGTCCAAGCCCTTGTCAGGGGTCAGGGCAAGCTTCCTTTGAGACAAAACATCCTGGGTAATTGTTCACCAGGTACCACAAAGTTTTGCAAAGATGCCACACAAAACAGCCCAGTTATCAGCAGAAGAGAGAAAAGGGAAGAAGAAACAGCTTCTGTCTAACACCTCAACGGCTTCGTAAGAGGCCTTTATCTCCTGATGTTAGTGCCTAGCAGAAGGTCAGCCAAAAGCATTGGTTCATGACTTTGTGCTCAATTAAGCATCCCGTACCTGAAACCCATGTAGGCATTTGAACAGTGATGTCATCTAGCCCAAGAGTTGCGTCCAAGGTGTTGAAAGAGCATGCAGTCCTCAAAATGTGGTCTTACTGTTAAGAACAAAACAATGAGCAAGAGATGGACATACAGAAGTATGGGGTTTTTTTCTTGTGACCTTTCTCCAAGTCAGAGCAGACCTTACATCTGGCCTACAAACTAATCAACACAATGAGCTCTCCACCTGCCGAGTTATGAGAAACTGAATATACCCCATTCCTATAGCCCAACTACCCAGGACACGATTTAGGGCTGCTTAAAAGTACAGTATGTAGTTCTCTGACAATCTATCCTGTGTAAGTTTCACAACATCACAGAATTATTGAGGCTGGATAAAACCTCTGAGCTCACCCAGCGCAGCCTATGACTTCACATCACCATATTGGCCAGACCAGGGCACTAAATGCCACAGCCAGTCTGTCCTTAAAAACCTGCAGGGATGGGGACTCCACCACTGCCCTGGGCAGTCCATTCTCGGGTCTGATTACCCCTTCCCTGAGGAAGGGCTTCCTAACATCCAACCTAACCCTCCCCTGGTGCAGCTTCAGGCCCTGCCCTCTCATCCTATCACTAGTTGCCTGGGAGAAGAGCCCAGCCCCCACCTGACTACAATTTCCCGTCAGGTAGTTATAGAGAGAGAGAAGGTCCCCCCAGAGTCCCTTCTTCTCCAAGCTAAATACCCCCTGTTCCCTCTCCTCATAAGACTTTCAAAGTTTATTGCCCTTGGGGAAGGACACAACCTTCACAGATAGATGGTTTTCCCTGGGCTCTTGGAGACCACTCAGGGATGGCTCTCCAGTTAGCAGCAAAGGCAGCAACAGAACTGGAGCTGGTGTTGCTCAGAACATCATGTCAGCTCCCAGGTGAGGAGAAGTCACTCATGTCAGAAAGGAAAAGGTGAAGAAATGGGGCATTTCTGTGTTATATAGGTTTTATACCACAGTGTCCTCCTAATGAACAACAGATGAAGCCCTAAAGAGCAAAGGGGGAGAAGAAAATCTTCCAGATATGAATGACAGCCACATTTATATCTATGGATACAGATATATCTGCATACATGCACATACACAGTTCATCTCCAACCTTCCCAACCTGTCAACATTAAATGGCCAGCAAATGCTGTAACTTCTGGGAGAAATGGCACCTTTCTGGTGCAGCTTTTGCTCTAAACTTATACAGGATGAAGTAGACAAGACATGCTAGCCACGGAAAGCCAATGCATCCACCTGCAGTTCTGGAGATAGTCACCTGATGGGCCCAAACAGATTCTTCAAGCTAACCCCTAATGAGCAAGAGCTTCATTGTCAGTATTTTACACTAAACATTTGGACTGGAGCAACAGTGATGGATTTGTGTTTTTAATTGGCAAAAAGCCCACCCAAACCCCTGAGGGCATAGCTGTGTTATTCCAAAGTCTGAATTTATTAATCTCATGGCAGACACAGCAAGTTCCTACAAGTCACTCTCCAAATTCTGAAACCTCTCCTCTCTGAAAAATTGGCAGGGGGTATAAACATATATGGATCATTTATTTAGGCTGCACTGACGACAACTATCTGCATGGCAGATCAGCTGTTACTCAAAGAACTCATGCCGATATTCTGTTTCCCTGAAATCTGCTGGAAAAAAGCAGATCAGAACCCTCAAGGTTCCTATTGCCCTATTACATTGAAAGTCCAGAAGGCCCAATAGTCCTGATTCATCAAAAAAGCTGTGCTGTCCAGATGTTCAGTGGATGGCAGCAAAGCCAAGAGCTAACACCAACATGTAAAATGAAATACCTTGCTGCCTAAAGAAAGGGTAGCTGTGCAGATGGCAAACCCAATACCAAATGGGGAGCCAGTCCTCTGAGCAGGCTACTAGCAAGGAGCAT
Organism: Upupa epops; assembly: GCA_013397515.1. Lineage (NCBI taxonomy): Eukaryota > Metazoa > Chordata > Aves > Bucerotiformes > Upupidae > Upupa > Upupa epops. Next base: position 99,915 of record VZRI01003926.1, read on the forward strand.
ATTTTAGACTTTGCAGGGTGCAATGAAGACCACAGGATGCTGATGCTAGGGATCTGCATTTCTCCTCTACATCACACCTACCCACATGGCTCCTCTCACTTGCTGTCTTTGGGATGCAAACAGTCACACAGTCCCATGATAGGCTAATCACACCATTTCATTAATCATTTATTTCATCAGTCATTGCAAGCCGTTTCCCTAAGGCCACACAGCCTTGCCTACAGCTGCCAAATTTCAGGCTCGTTTCATCTCTAACCTAGTTTCAGCGCTGCCTCATCTCCCTGCCTTTCATGTTTTCAGCTTGCATTTTACTCACACATTTGAACTGGCTGTCCCTGATCACTAAGGGGCAAGACGAAGGGGGGAAAAAAGAGGGGAATCCAAGTTTTTATTATTGTTTTTGCTAAACTCAGTGTCTTGGAACCAGGTGGTGGCTGACTTGTTTGATTCTACTCAAGAAGTTGACTAAAAAGAGCAAGTAACTTCAAACTGGGCAGCACTTCACACCAGCATCTATAGGTCCCAAATAACCGCAATAACCCTAATAACCATTGTATCTTCATGCAAAGGTGCATCCCATGGTTACATTAAGTGGGATTAGTGCAAGGGAAAATGTCAAAGAGCACTGGTGCACACAGAACATCTTTTACCAGCTATACAATGAGCAGTTGCAGCGTTTTTTAATGCATCAAGGGCTGGGGAAGGTGGATTTTCAGGACACCCACAGCACAGCACTCACATCATGCTCTGCACTCACTGGGACAGCTGTGAAGAGATGAAATATTTAATAGACAGCATAGAATCACTCAGGCTGGAAAAGACCCTTGAGATCATTGAATCCAATCACTAACCCTACACTACCAAGTTCACCACTAGATCATGTACCTAAGCACCATGTCTAAACAACAATTAAACACATCTAGAGATGGATAACGACAAGAGAACGTGCTTACAAACCTTTTGGCTTAGACTTTACAGAGCTCTGACATATGTCACAGGCTCCAAAGAAGTACAATAACTGCTCTTGGCAAATCACATGTATAGGCAAAGGAATCCTTTGTGCCTTCCTTTAGATGGGAACTCAGAAGCAGCTCTTCCATGTAAACACAGGTCTCTCCTGCTTCTCATTCTCTTTGTAAGAAAAGGGAGGAACAACAGGAGAAGAGGCTGCCCTGGGCTTTGACAGCTCCCAGGTGAAACAAGCCCATATCCTTCAAGCACTGTGCAAATAGTGGCAGAGCTGGGGGTGCTCAAAGTTAGAAGGAAAACCACTAAACATCTCCTTCACACACCTCAGCCTTAAATTAGCAGCCCTAACATCGAGTACTGTAGACAAAGAGAGCTTTAAACCCCAGACCTGAGTCTTGGTTGCTCAGAGCTGCACATTGCAGAGATTACACCCTGTTCCTACAACCAGGCTCTCCAGCATGTTGAAAAGCCTTTGAAGACCCTACAAGGCAAAGCCCAGAGTTCTGCAGTCAAAGCATGGGTGCGAATACAAAGCAGATGGAGCCTCCTGCATCACCGGCAGTGTTCACATTTAAACCATGGCAGACGCCAGCCTCCCAGCACATCCCTACGGAACTCCAGCCCTCTGCTCCAACTTGCTCTTCTCCAGCAGAGCCAGCACCACAAACATCAACTGATGACAGGCGTGAGCACTGTACTGAGGATCTGTGCTTTTGTTCACAGTGGGACCATGAAACATTTTCAATAAATAGTATAGTTTTCCTAAAAATGGGATTTTTAGGGAAAGCAGGGAATTGGCTACGTTTTTGCAGAATTGTTTCAGCCAGAGAGGGACGAGAAATTCAAAAGGTGGCAGATAGCAACAAAACAGTAATGCCATTGTGAAATACTCATCACAAATAGTCATTGTAAAGAAGATTTAGTCATGTAATTGGAGCAGAAAGCCAAAGTCTAATATTTCAGCCTCAGGCTTTTGTTCTGTAACCATCAGAACTTGTGAATCTTTTAAAAAAATAAACTAGGAGTTCAAGGAGCTGAAACAATTTAATGTACAAGAGTTTTTTTCAGTTCTGTCCAAGATGATTAGAAGTTGGCAATTAGTAAACCAAACTAGCTCAGAAAACTAAAGAAGTCAAAGGCTCTTACAAGCAGTTTTAGTGTTTTCTATAGTCTGTACTTCTTCCCTTAAAATACCCTGCCAGAACATTCTACTAAGCAGAAAAGGTATTAAATATGCCTTAACAGCTCCTGTGACAGAGACTATCCCAGGGTTTTCTGAGTTTTCCCCCTCTTTAGATCTCACATGGTACCTGGCAATCCTGCTTAGTGGACTTTTCTCACTGTTGAACAATGCTGCCTTCTATGTTCAAGAACAAAAGAAAAGTCAAAACTTTTAAAATGTGCACAGAAATAACTGCTGGGCCTCTGCTGCTCCATCCCAGTCATCCATAGGTGTCATGTAGCACTTTTTTAGAAGCATGATGCCTGTGAGAGCATCATTGAAATCATTCAACACAGTTTCAGCAGTTGTCTGCTGCCACCAGCCCCACAACAGCAGCACTTGCCAAGGGCCATCCCCTGACTTTGTCATTTTGCCCATGCCAGTTTTTGAGCTGTGTTGCTTCTTCAACTTGTCTCATGCATTTTTCACCTCTCTGATAACTCTCTGCTTTGCTATACTCCAGATATACTTCCAGATAATTGAAGTTCATATGCTTATTGTGAACATGAGGCTTACTGCTTTCAATTCCAGGTTTAAACGTTTCTGGCTCTCCTTTTTGATGAGATTTTATGTGTTGCTTTTTATTTATTTTATTTTATTTGTTTATTTGAATGAACAATCTTCAGATTGGGAAGCTGTTATTTTTTTCACCATTACTTATTCCAGATCAGGAGCCTCAGCCAGCAGCAGCACCTCCCCATCGTTTACAAAAAGATTCAGTCTCCAAAAGCACATAAGAATCTTTTTAAGTCCTCATTAATCATGGTCTGTAAACCCTGGGATCCTGCCAGGCTCTGCGGATTTCCTGGTGGTCTCCTTCTTCAACTCCAAATCTCACAGATAGTTAATGCCTTAACCCAGTTTGCTCTCTGGATGCCAAGAAATCCCAGTTCCCTTCTGGAGAATAGTTTCTTTCAGCTTAACCTCCCCTTGACTTCACCTCCAATGAACATCTAGATCACTTCCAGGAGGCTGACTTCCTTTAAAGAGTTAAAACGCAAGTTTTAAGCTTTGCCTTCCAGCACTGGTTTAACACTGGTTTTCTAGCACAAGCTCCCTGCCTGGCTACACAGAATATGTAACACACATAAATACACCAACACCACCTTTTGAGAAGCCTTCACCACATGGAGGGCTGCCAGGTGCACTCCCAGACACCTGGCATTACCTGAAGGGAAGCTGGGGGAAGAATCTGCGTTGGCTTTTCACAAGAAGTGCCACATGTGTTGGCAACTGAGGCAGGTACCCACAGACGGATCTGGCTTCCATAGCAGTCTGGAAAACAAATGGGATTCAGAAAATGGGGAGGGGTATTATGTACCTGGGTACTTCATAGTTAATGAACCCCACAGGTCATCAGGCATTTTAGTTCTAGAGGATTTAAACCAGAGTAGAGCAACAAACTGAGAAAACATACATTAAACTGTCCTAATGCTTTTCACATCAGAGCAGCAACAAAGTCAGGCCCAGACTAGTAAGTGCTGCAGTGATCACTGAAGGGAAGTTCTTGTTTCACCCAAACCCAACGTAGGTGGGAAAAGAACCACCAGCTCCGGCCAGGAAAAATACATTGAAGTCACCCAGCATGGTGCTTCCTTCTTTAAGATATGTTTTGAGCCATGCTTGACTGAGACCAACAAACCATATGAAACATTATAAAGGAACTTTGTCCACCAGTGCTGCAGGAAGAAAGCTACAAGAACATGTCACAAGAACATGTCACCTTGGCCAGGAGCAGCTGAGAGATCTTCTAGGGACAATGAACAGCAGCTCTGACTGCTGAACCATCAAACCACACCAGCAACATGCACAGAAAACTGGTGTGAGGTTCCAGTGATCTGCTGGAGCCTCAGACCATCATCACACCATGAAATCAAGGCAACAATTTCTCCTGGGAAGAGGGGAGGAAGAAAGAATTTTGAAGGCAGCAGACGGTCTGAAAGGAGAAAATGCAATGGCAGCTGTGAAATGTCAGACACCAGCAAATCTCTTACTGGTTGTGCAAGCATTAATTACTGCAACTAATCTTCAAAGCCATTAGGATGCCCTTGCTAACATTAACCAGCTGCAGTGAATGAGCTCAGCTCTTGTATAAGGGAGAGACAGGAGCAGGGCAAGTGGAACAAGTAGAAGGCTTCAACTAGGAATTTAAACTGTCTCTGCCACCAGTGCTTCTCTAGCTTTGCTCTTACCAAGGGCACCTTACAGCCTGTAGTTCATGGGATCACAGTGCTCCAAGGCAGGGGATAGCTGGGAAATTTTATTAAAAGCCACCTTATGAAAAAAAGTTAAGTTTGTCATCCAAGAGAGAGAAAGCTCTACAGTTCCTAGAAGAAAAACTTAAAACCATCTTTGTGCCTGGGCTCCCACGTGCAGAATGAGCATTTTAACATGGCTGGGGTTTTTTCTGTCTTGTCCTGTTTCACCTCCTCCTCCGCCCCCCCACC
>VZRI01003926.1:104573-125950 GCA_013397515.1 Upupa epops
AGCAGGTCACTAATCTGAAGCAGAAAAAAAGAAATCACAATTATTTGAACACTGGAGTCCCATCTTCCTTGTATCAGCCCTGCATTTATTCAATTCTGACACCTAGTGGGCATCACCCAATAGGAGTAGAAGTGGGCAGCCTTAGCAGTAAAGCTGGTGCTCAGCGTGAGCTCTTCTGACTAATTCTGCCACCATCACAGCATTACAGAAAGTTAGGGATTGGAAGGGACCTCAAAAATTCATCTAGTGTAAGCCCTGGCCAGAGCAGGATGATCTACATCCATAGCACACCCTGCATCTCTCTAAACCCTCCTAAGCCACTGTATTGAACTCATGCTTGCAGCCATACGGACAAATACAGTAGAGTCAAGGCTGGGAAATGCTCATGGCCTGACCCTAGCATCTCACTGCTCTGAATCAAGATGCAGACTCAGCTGTTAGACTCTATCCTTCATTTCAGAGAGATCATCCAGGGGTCAGTCTAGTTTGTGACCCACCTGAGATCAGGTTGCTGCCAGTAGAACCGATGCCAGGAAATCTCCACATTCCTTCAGGATGAGCAATAAGCTTCTCTCTAATATGGGCTAGGCTCCATCCAGCTTTCACTGGAGATGACCTCTGCCCTTTGAGTAATTTCTTGGGCTTGTTTCACTTAACACTGAACCTCTCTTAGCTGCTGATACGGGAACAGGATTGTGGGCCACCAGCATCTTTCTCATGATGGCACAAACCATACTAGCATCAAGCACTATATACAGCAAATAACCATGTGCGTGGCACACACTTGCTGACTGCAGGAATGGATGTCCAGCAAGGAGCTGCCATTGCTTCTACTCAATCCCCAAACTATTGCACAACCCCAACACAAGTCCTTACTTCTTTCCCCATCACGCAATGCTGCAGGTGCTGCAGGTACTCTGCACTGCTGAGGCAAAGCATGAGCAAAGCTACACAAAGTCCCTATACGGAGCAATCTGCAGGCTAATACCCCAGGGTTTGCTGTCTCCTCCCATCCATAGCTCCCTCTTCTGCTCTCACAGTTTCTGAACAACCTCAAAGTCTCCAAGAGGAGAATTTCCACTCTGCGCATTCCTTCAGCTGCAAGTAGTATCTCTAAGCAGGATGAGGGGAAAGGTCCCTCCCTGTCCCTGCTGCTGCATAAATCTGAAGCCTCCAGGCAAAACCCAACAACAAACCCAGTGGTTAGCTGGAACAGAGCTTGCCTTCTCCCCAATATACTCTTGCTTTTTGCTGAATTCCTCCTTTCCATGCTGAAAGCAAAACTCACACGACCCCTCTGCAACCTAGAAGAAAGGTGGAATCTCACCTAAAAGAATCCTGGTTCTCAACGTAGCTATCAGCATGGGGAGTGTGGCCATGGAGCACATAACATGGAAGCAGACACCAAGTCTAAACATTGTCTTGGTGCAGGGGTGCAGAAAAAGGAATCCCTTCATTTGAGCCCCCTCTGAGAGAGGCAGTTTTGAAGCCCATCAGTGTTACTTGTAGGCTGAGAGCCCACAAATATGAGGATGTGACTGAATATGAACAGAACCAGGATGACACTAGGATTTCAGGCTTCAGTCACAGCAAGGAGAGATTTGCTCCTCGATGCACTGTGGTATTTCAGACCTAACTCTCAGACCTGGGACTTGGAAAGGAACATCCATAGCAACTATTGTTGGTATGTTGGAGCAACAAGTGCTTGAGTCAGCGATTTGAGACCATAAAAGACTTGAGTAATTCAGACAAAAAAAAATATTACTCCCTAGTGCCAGATAAACATCTGCACAGCAGATGCCACATCAGCTTCTAGGTGAGAAGGTAGTTGCATACATGCAGTGATGAGCTTAAGGAATCTGTAGTGCATTTTATGGGGGACAGGGTTTGGCAGTGTGAGGAGTGATGAGGAAGCATTTGCTTCTTTTTTACAGCAGTGCAGTTATGAGTACCACATAGATGTCCCATGTACACTGGAGATGCCTGGATTTTCATTGCTTTCATTATGTCTATCATAGTATCACAGATTGGTTCTGGATGGAAGGCACCTTCAAGGCTCATCTAGTCTAACCCCCCTGCAGGAAGCAGTGACATCTGCAACTAGAGCAGGTTGCTCAGACCGCAGGATCCAACCTAATCTGGAAAGTTGCTAGAGATGGGGCTTCAACCACTGCTCTGGGCCAGGGTCTCACTATGCTCACAATGAAGAATGTCTTCCTCAGATTCAGTCTGAATCTCCCCCCTTTTAGTTTAAACACATTACTCCTTGTCCTGTAACAACAGCCCCTGATAAAAAGTCTGTCCCCAACTTTCTTATCAGCTCCTTCAAACACTGAAAGACCACACCAAGGTGTTCCCAGAGCCTTCTCTTCTCCATGCTGAACACCTCCAGCTATGTCAGCCTGGCCTCACAGCAGAGAGGTTCCAGCCCTTGGCTCATTTCTGTGGCACCCTCTGTCCCCACTCCAACAGGTCCATGTTCTTCTCATGCTAAGATGTTGATTTGCAAGCAAGACACCTTGTCCACAGCTGTTGCACCCCAGAGAAAAAGAAATTAAATGCCTTTATTAGCTTGATTGAGTCAGTAGTTGGCTACAAGCACTGCAGTGAATCACAAGGCAACCAGTAAGTGATGTATAGCAGACAGATGGAAGTCCTTTAATAGCACCATTGTGGAATGGTACAACACATACTGGACATAGTTGCACTGTGTGTCTGGGACAGTCCTCCCAATGAGCTCCAGTACATCAGAAGGTGGCCACTTGCAAGTGCACAAAGTTATGACCTCCTGAGCTTATCCAAAGGCCATCTGATATTACAGAGAAAGGGAGTTTGGGGGAAAACTCGTCACTTCATAACAGAAAAAGAAACAGCATCTGGTTCTTTCTTCCCATGCAGGATCTTGTAGAATCTTGAATCTTCCCATTCTCCAATCTGTTTAAAAAACAAAAGGAATGAGGGTAGAAACGCTGTAGCTCAAAATAAGTCGCATACTTTGCAGAACTAACCAAACATCCACGGCCTCAGAAAACAGTATCTTCAGCTCTGCACAGCTGCTTATTAATTTGTTTAGTGTCAGAATCACGCCATGAGGAAGCTGTAAAAAGAAACCTGCACATGCAAAACATGTTGCATGTGGACAAATGTCATGTCAGTTGCTAATTAGTGTGAAAAAAAACAATAATAAAGCACCAGATTGCTTGCAAAATTAACAACAGTGGGATAAGTATACACAGGACACAAATCAACACCTATGGCAAAGTCCCAAAAGCAGAGATGGTTGAGGTTGTAAGCCAAGGTACAGTCTTCTGAGAAATGTGTCGGAATGAAGAGCTACAATATGGAGAGGAAATCTGAGATTTGCTTTTCTAAGGGGCATGTGACAGTTTTCACAGCAGTCTGTAGCCTACATTGTATTGACAGCAAGTTTATCACCATGGCAACCTGTAAGGCAATTTGGTGAGTAAAATTTTAGGGCTTGATTTGTGCCCAAAATGAAGCATTTGCATGTGGTAGTGATACACCAACCCTCTGAGAACTGCTTGTCCAGGAGTGCCTGGGTCCTGCCCAGCCCTGGAGATGGGGGACGCAGCCAAACAACCAGAACCTGCAACTACATTCATCAGTGGGGACTAAGTGACAAAAGAAGAAACAAGGACAAGTGGCAACATGGGAAACTGCTGCTCAGTTTAAAGATAAATCTTCACAGAATCATAGAATGTTCTGGGTTGGAAGGAACCTTAAATACCATCTAGTTCCAAGCTGTTGAAACCTCTTGAGAGCACTGTCCTGCAAGAGTGCTCTGACAGTGCACCTGGAGCCTGGTGAGGGATCTATATCCCAGAATAGTCAAACCTCAGCTACACAGCCTCATGAACCTGGCCCTGCTTTGAGACAGAGCTGGGCTTCCAAGGGTCCTTACAAACACAAGTGACTCTTTGACAAGCTCATTTCTAGTGTTTGTAAAACCCAAGGTTGAGCAGTGGGCTGGAAGACAGCTGAGAGCCCTTTTGTGTTCCTCTAGTTAAGCTCTCTCAGTTTTCTCTGGGAACTCAATGAATTGTGCCATCACAGATGCCAGGTGACACCAAAGACCTCACTATCACAAACAGACTCCAAGTCAGGGAGAATGTAACAGCAGCCAGGCATTTCATCCACATTGCTCTAGCTCTCACTCTCAGAGCTGATCCGATACGGAGCTCATACACTAGGCAACAGATCCCATCCTGCAGGAATTTTCCTTCCGTCTGATGCTTCATTTCTTTTCCCCAGAAAGCAGTAAGCTGCTTTCTGAGAGCTGTAGAAAAGCGAGGTGGGTGAATGGAGACACAATGAATATGCAAAGCCATGAGAATACTAAACAGGAACCAAAACGGAGCAGCTTCTTAATGAGGGCACTGGGGATAAAATCTCTTTCTTCTGTGTCCCAGGAGAGCTATGCACCCTGCTCCTTCATAGGAGGCACAAAAATATCCATTTCACTCTTAAGTTTGGAGCCAGGATTTCTTGGATAAGAGACCAAATGGTGCCAGTTATTCTTTCACTTAAAAAACAAAACACCACCCTAATAGTCAACTATGTCAAATTATTTATTATTTACTTCTATTGCTAGGAGCTTCTGTTCCTGGGAGGGGAAACCCCACTGGATTTTGAATCCAATGTGTTTGCATCCCACGCCACTTGGCCAGAAGCAGGGGCAGTTTCAGTGGCAGCCTGGCAATTCGGAGGGGCAAGTAGGCACCGGGAGCGGTTAGCTGCAGTTCAAGGATTCAGCTCCCTCCGCGTTCAGCCCTTAGGGAAGGGGAGGCCCGTGGCTGGCCCTCGCGGTGGAACCGCAGCGGCTGCTTCGCCGTCCGGCCTTGACCCCCACAAGGGAGCTGCGGTTTCACCGCGCCCGGTAGGGGCCGTTGGCAGGGCCACGCGGCCACGCCAGGCCTTTCCTCCGAGGCGGGGGCTCAGCCCCGCACAGCCACACTGCAGCCCTCCAACCGCCAAGAGACAGAAGAAGCCGCTTTGTAGGCGGAAGTCCCCTCCATTTTATAGTCTCTGCCCACCAATCCGGCCATCGGGCAGGGTCAGTGCCCTAGCGGACTGCTGGGAGCGCTAGCTCTAGTTTTAAAATAAAGTGCTTTTTCAGCAAAAAGTGACAAAATCAAACACCTGAAAACTTGGCCAGTTTTCAAACCACGACAACTGGGAAGAGATGCCCTACCGTCTCTGTTTGGTGAGGGGCACACAGGCTGCGGTCACATCATGACAGGAGGCTTTAGTGCTGTGTAGCCTGTGTGTTCTTTTGAGTTCCCGGTTGGCCACCATGATGGAACAAACACACAGTGGCCTTCTAGATTCTCCTTTAGGGTGGGCTGTCCTTGCCCACTGTCCTTGCCCAGCTGCCAGACAGTAGCCCAACTGCACTCGCGCTCCTCCTCCTCAATGAGAAAACAACTTGAAATACCCATGGGTCAAGTAAAGACAAGGAAATCACCTACCAGTGACTGTCCCAGGCCCAAGAAGTTACCTCTGTGGGTGGAGGGAAATATTTGCTCTGCTGTGGTCTCTTACAGACTGCAGGGGAATCTCTGCTCAGGACATGGAGTACCTTATCCCTTCCATCTCCTGGATGTTCCCAGGGCTGTTCCTCACACTTTTCCCCTCAATGCTAAAAACGTTTCCCCAGAGGCATCACCAGCTGCACTGAGGGACTCAGCTCTGTTTTGTGTGTGAAGGGGTTCTAACAGCAGCATCTGCAACCAGCTGGAACCAGCTGCATCTGGCACCAGGCAGCCCTGGATACTCATGGATTTAGATGAGATCTTAGGAGGAAATTCTTTACACTGAGGGTGGTGAGGCCTTGGAAGAGGGTGCCCAGGGAGGTTGTGGCTGCCCCATCCTTGGAAGTGTTCGAGGCCAGTTTGGATGAGGCTCCGGACAATCTGCTCTGGTGAGAGGTGCCCCTGCCCATGGCAGGGAGTTGGGACTGTGTGAGCTCTGAGGCCCCTTCCAACCCAAACCAGTCTGATTCTGTGAGAACTCAGCCAGAGTCACCCTAGTACAAATGCAGAAAACTGAAGGCGGAAATCACAGCCTTGAGGCAGAAGGAATTTGATAATCTGTTAAAACCCACTTTCCTTGTGTGATTTATGACAGTCTGAGAGAGTCAGTGGTCACACTCTGCAAGCAAAGGCAAGGGCTTTCTTCTTAATGTTTCTGTTCAAGGAAATGAGATGTTGATGAGACTCCAGACAAGAATCTCTCAGACTCCACCCTGCACAAATAAAACTGCCTTAGACAATTGATTTTGGAGGAGCAGAGTGTTTGGGTCTTTTTACTTTCTAGGTGAGTCTGAGCTATGTTTTAGGCTCCTCTTTGCAATTCAGAGCCACAAACATGATCAAGCAGATTCCAGCTTAATGGAACCCATCATTCTTCAATGTCAAAGTTTTCCATATCATGTGTGTGCAAACAGCATCCTTCCAGAGCAGGATCATAGAATCACTGAGGTTGGAAAAAACCCTTAAGATCAAGTCAGATCACTAACTCTATTCTGCCAAGCTCATCTCTAAACCATATTGCTAAGTGCTATATCCAAATGACCCTTAAATACATCCAGGGATGGTGATTCAACGACTGTTCCAATACTTGAAAGGATGCCCTCCCCTCCACAGGATTTTAAACAGAAAACTGACTGCATCACTAACATGCCCTTTGCTGACACTGGGACAACCAAACCACCTCAGACAACCTCTGCACCTACCTGACAGGCCGAACTAACTAACACCCTGAGTGTTCCTTGTGGGCTAAAAGCTGTTTAGCCAGTGATCAGTTGTTGGTACAGCAGCTCTCCTGAGCTATTTACTGGACAGACTGGGACAACGTGAGTTTTACAGTCTCCCCAGTTCCAGAGATGCAATAGGAAATAAATCCAGAAAATCTGATTAAGACTTGTCACTGAAGCAAGCTCATTATTAATTGTACTGATGTGGCTCTTTCATATGCAGTTTGCCAGCTGCTGCAGGCACTCAGCAGACTGGTGGGTCTGAAGAGTGCAGACTTCAAAAAGTTATCCTTTATGTAACAATTGCACTGTTTTTTAATATTTTTCCTCTTGAATATTTAACATATTCTAATAAATTTTAAAATGCCACAAAGCACCAGTGAGATTATTTAGCTTAGCTTCTTGCATCAAGTCAGGCACAGGATTCTCCTGAAATAATTCTTGTAGGTAAAATGATAAAAAGATGTAGTTTAGGAGATGTAAAATCCAGCATGAAAATCTCTTTCAACTTTAGCAATTGATGCAGTGGCCAGTTACCCTTACTGATGCATAAAAACATGAGACCTGTATTTCATTTCTTACCTGAATTTATCTAGCTGTGCCTGTCAACAACAGGTTCTTTGAGTAAGAGATGAAAGTCTTGTATTATTAAATTGCTGTTTCCCCAGCCACCCCCAAAATATTCTCAGCTAAGCGAAGCCAGCTGAGCTGCTGTCATCTCAGCATGTATTTCCCATGGCCCACCAAACACTGGCTTGTAACAAAGCCAGGTAGGATATGATCGTATAGGTGCCAAAACACAGGGTGAAAAAAAGTCAGGAACAACTAACTTTCCTTGGCCTTAGACACATGAAATCATTTGGATACATGTGGCTCCAAATTAAATGGATCCAAGCCCATGGATGAAAGCCTCTAGTGCAGTATACAAGTGAAATGTAGAAGTAAGGCTTCTCTCCAGACTTCACAGCTAATAGCAAGTCCAGTCAGTAAAAGCAAGAGAAATAAGGAGCTGGAGGTGGGGTGGAGTGCATGTTGCAATTCTCCCTGAAGTATCTGCCTCTGAGATGTCCAAAACCTAAGGCACTGCTATGAAACACCATTCCATAAATGACACTTGCAACCTATATTTAGGAACAAAGTATTAAAACTCAAACTGTGCAGGATATCAAGAACTGTAGATTTATTTCCCCATTTGTTTAATGTTGTCTTTCAAGAAGCTTTTACAGCTTGCTTCTGGCTTTAGAGATTTGTTAGACACTAGCTGTAGGAACACAAGCCATTCAGGAGTACATCTTAATGGGCAGAGCTTCTTTTGAGAGCCAAAAGAGTTCATTTAAGATACCTGGCATTTCCCAAATGTAAAGCAAAGTATGTCTCCACATTTTGAGCACACAGATCTCCTTTCCCACAACTTTTCTGGAAGACTGGTTGAAGAAAGTTCAACCTGAGTTCACCCTGCCAGAGTGAGAGGTTGGTTCTCAGGAGCCAACAATGATCAGGCATTTACACAATTTGTTCCTTTTTTCTCTGGAACAGAAAGCGAACCGTATGCTACTCCTCAGTCCTTCCACATTATCTCCTTGGATTAAAGGTACCCAGAAGGATGTAGAGCACACACCAGAATGCCACTGCAACGTGCTCAAGGAAGTTCAAAGACAATCAGGAAAGTCAGAGGTTTCTAAAAGAGGAAAGGCAGTGGTTAAAACAGCCTGACACACTTTAAATTAAGCAGCATATGGATTTAATGAAATAATTTTTAGAAACAAAGGCCTGACCTAGCAGAATTACTCTGTTTCTTTTCATATCTGGTTTCTAGGAGAGCAGTTTCTAGTCTCTTTCAGCACATCTAGGTTTAACATGGATACGCTTATGAGGACCATGTGTTCGTTTTTGGTGAGTCATCGGTGTTAAATTACATCTAAACTCATCTCATTTCCAATGCAGCAGGCCTGAACTAAGCTCCACATTCATGGAGCATTCAGTTCTGGATCTCTTTGCAGGGACACAGAGACCTGCTAATGGGTTATGGAGCTGAGTGAGCGTGCAAAACCTTCTTCATCACTCAGACACAGTGCTAAGTAATTCCCACTTCCTTTTCCAACTACTTAAGGACTGTTCAGCATGCCAAAGAATGATCTCCATTCCATGTTGTTAAAACTCTTTCAAAACCACTTCCCTTTAGATTAACTTTATAACATGACAGGTAAAGCATCAGCAGCAATCTGAGCTGCTCCCATGTGGAGCCCTAGAATCAGCAAAGGTGGTTCGTGCAGGCTAGGCTTTGCTAACTCCCATGAGTCATGAGAGCTTTTCATCATTACTCCAGTTAACTGGACTCCAGATGTCTCTTGGATAGCTGCCCTAGCTAAATTGTGTCTTGTTTCTCCCCAACAACTCACTACCATGTTCATTTTTCATTTGCTGAACTGCTGTGGCCTTGAGGTCCTGCTGCATTAGATTGAGCACAGAGACGTGGTCACTCCTCCAAGAGTTTGCAGCATAAATAGACTCAACAAGTCATAGGTGAGAAGTAAATACCGGCACAAGACAGCGTGTCACTTGCTGAAGGACTGGGGTACCCAACAATTCTTCCAGGTCTTTGCCAATACTGAGCCAGGTCATGTTCTAGATTCCATTGTCAAGCAGTACACCTCTGCTAAGGACAGCCAGTTGGGTAAGGCTCAAAGTGTCCATTCAAAAAAAGATCTCTGTCAGGCAATAGATGCAAAGAGGCAGACCTGTAGCTCAAAACTAAACTCTGGGTGCTCCCATCCAAGAGCCACAATCCCAAAGAGACCCTTTATCCCGCTCTACCACAAAACATGCATACCTATGAGGCACAAAGGCTACACTTGAAGTTGTACTCACCCAGACTGTACTATTCAATCTTGTCAGCACTGAAATAGCTGGGTTTGTGCCAGTCTCCACGGCTGTTGCCTCTTCCCCTTGAAGGGAAAGCATCAGGAGCAAATACATCTTCTAACAAAAGAACAGAGAGACATACGTAAGTGTTACATGCTTTCAAACACACCTGCACAACATCGAGATAACCTCAAAGATGCACATGACTACTGGTTATGGAAGCCCCAATGTGGCAATGCAGAAGATGTGTCCATGGAGCGATAACAAACCACAACATTGCCCTATATTGCAGCCTAATGGCCTCAGTGCTTCTTCTGTGAGAGAGCCCTCTGCTGGTCTTCCATACTTCTCCCTCATCTGTGGCCTTCAGATGATCCAAACTGATAATCCCAAAGGCTAGGACAGTCCAGAATGGCATAAATTACTTACCTTGTCCATGACCTCTGCCTCGCCTGATGGGGTTTGGTATCGGCACATGCATTATCTGTAAATTAAAGGTGTTGCTTTAAAAAGCTCATCTGTTGAGAAGTTCACCTCTCCTTCATTTCCTCAGCTACTGTGAGATCACTACAATAATTCCATTGTTATTTTCTCTGAAAACAAGATTACAGCTGATATGATTGCAAAGCAGAGGTGTTGCTGAGGAAGCCTGCAGATGCAGGTAGGCTCTCAGTTCAGACTCTTTTGTACTTCACACCTGACCTGACCTTCCTGTATGTAGTGCAGATACAGCCAGGAGAGCAGAGCCTGGAGAGCAGAGGTAGTCTGTTAGTCTATGTCACAAGACACCTCTTTGACTCATTTAACCCAAATGAGAGTTTTAAAAGCTCTCAATACTCTTCTTTTATTGGTCTCTATTCCACACTCAGCAAATCATGACTCCTTCTCCTATCCAAATGCCACCAGTACTACAGGAGCTACACCAACACCATCTACAACAGTTACACCACACCACCTCAACCAAGCTGATGTGTGTTAGAGCTCTAGAGCAGGAGCTATAGTGCACTTGCTGCAGCCCTCTGCAGAAAGAAATCCTTTCCTTTTCATGTGTAGTAATTCCCTTTGGTGTTTATTCCTTATTAACGTTGCAGGAAATGGATTACCTACCCAGCAGAAATATTGGCAGCAGTACTGAATTTTAAGTGATGGTTAAAGCCAGTCACTTGCAGGAAGATGCCTGCTTGTAAAGCAAGTGTTTATACTGAGTTCCCTATTTAACAAGAGTTATGTTTAACCCACAGAGGACGTGCTGAATCTCCAAGAGCATGTTATGTATTTCAGTGCTTCACATGCAGCCTTTCTGCTCTGCAAATCACAGCCATTCCTGTGGTGCATTCAGGAATTCTAGCTCTGAACCAGAAAAAGTAACAAATGACATGCTAACATGGCAATTCAAGTCAAAAGAAAGTGACACAGAACCCTATTTGTGTCCAGTTATTAATTTTCAAAAATAAAAGCTGTCCTTCAGCACCTTGCTTCAAAAGCTGTCAGTGTTCCTGCATGTAATTCACAAGCCCCACTGCAGGTCTGTGAGTGCAGGCACCCTGGTGCAGGTATCAGTTCATGGAATGAGCAGACACTAACATGGTGTGGAAACAGCTAGCAGGAATTCTTGAGTTGTCTCAGCATTTAATTGCACCTTTAAAAACAAATCAATGCTCAAAAAAGGGAACAAAAATGCCAGTAGAGCAAATGTTTTTCAGCTCTACTGTGGTTATGTGCTCAGCTGAGAGCTGGGCTTGGTAGCAGAGCCAGAGCCAGCGGGATTTGTTTCTAAGATGTGCCAATCACCGTTACTGAGGCACATGCTCTGTATGTCAGCAAAGACTCAGAGTTGGTGGATGTGTCAGACTGCCGCAGGCATTCACACTCTCCTCAGGCATCTATCAGGCTAGGTCAAAGCTCTCAGCTGATGGGAAGTGAAGCACTACAGGAGACAGCTGGATTTGAGACCACTCTTAGTTTTCTGATCAAAACCCTCCAAGTGCTGCAGGAATTGCAGTTCACACACATACATCTGATTTCTCCATAAAAAAGCATGAGTAGAATTTTAACTCCCCCAGACAGTGAAAATACATTTTCTTCTTCCTTACCTCCTCACTGCTCATCGATTCGGAGCTGAATTTGCCACGATGGCATCGCACAGTAACATTCAAGATCACTTCACCAGAGACTTCCACAAGACTTCTGCAGGAAGCGGTTGGCTATAAGAGATCAAAATAGAACCATAGAATCATTAGGGATAGGAAGGGAAATCAAAAGATCATCTAGTCCAATCCCCCTGCCACAGCAGGATCATCTAGACCAAGCTGTACAGTAACAGATCCAGAAATTTCATGGCTGAAGATACTGTGCCAACCCTTTCAGGGGAGGGAACCTGAACAGGGATTTTAAAGTCTAATTCCAAAAGGAAGAAAGTCCAGCAATACTGCAACCTAACAAATTATTAGAGCAGAATGAGGCCAGACCAATGTATCCTGGCAGCATGTGACTGCACACAAGCCATGGCTCCAGTTGCTAAAGCATGTGTTAGTCGAGCCTGCTGGAGGCAGAACGTCATCTCTAAATCCTTTCCATGGCTCTGGCATCAGCAAGTACAAACAGAAAAGCTGTGCTGGGCTTCAGTTTTAGATGTTAAATGGCCTTTAACAAAGTTGCCCCTATGATGTGACAGAAGATTCTCATACTGTCTTTCATAATGGATTGTCCCAAGAAAAAAAGAAGGTGGATGGTGTCTGTTTAAGATACAGATTAAGGGACTGGAACAGCTGCCTTACAAGGAAAGACACATGGGGCTTTTTAGTCTGGAGAGGAGAAGACTGCGAGGGGATCTGATTAGTCTCTATAAATCCATGAGGGCTGGGTGTCAAGAAATCAGAGACAACCTCTTTTCTCCTGTGCCCTGGGATAGGATGAGGGGCAATGGATTCAAGCTCAAGCACAGGATGTCCCACCACAACATGAGGAAAACCTTCTTTACTGTGAGGGTTACAGAGCACTGCACCAGGCTCTCCAGAGTGATTGTGGAATTCCCTTCTCTGGAGACTTTCAGACCTGTCTGGATGCATTTCCGAGTGATGTGCCCTAGTTTGGGCCCTGCTCTGTCAAGGGGGGGTTGGATGATCTTCAGAGGTCCCTTCCAACCCTTAACATTCTGTGATACTTTGCAGCAGTATGACACACAGAACGGCATCATTGTACACAAGGACTCAAGGTATCCCACATGCTTTCTGCAAGCAGTTAGGACACAAACATTCAGAAGCTTGCAAAGGGAACCATGATTGGGCAGAAATAGCTGCCCAGATTACGTATTTACATCAAAGCTGGTCATCTGAGAACAGGGTAAAAGCTGTCACTGTGTTTACTTTGGGATGAAGAGAGATTTGAACATATTTTTTCAGATTTCCAACCTCTCTTATGAAGTCAGGCTGAGAGAGTTGGGGTTGTTCAGCCTGGAGAGAAGGTTCTGGGGAGACCTTAGTGTGGCCTTTCAATGCTTAAAGGGACTGATAAGAAAGATGGGGACAGACCTTCTCAGTGGCTGTTCTGACAGGACAAAGGGTGATGGTTTTAAACTAAAAATGGGAGATTCAGACTAGATCTAAGGAAGAATTTTTCAAACTGAGATTGGTAAGGCCCTGGCCCAGGTTGCCCAGAGATGCCCCAGAATCCAGGTCAGAAAACATCCCACATCAGATTGGATGGGGCTCTGAGCAACCTGCTCTAGTTGCAGATATCCCTGCTTGCCACAGGAGGATTGGATTAAATGACTTTAAAAGATCCCTTCTAACACAAAACTTAATACAATTCTATGATTAGCACAGTCAGAAAAGAGGGAATCTGCACTGTGTAGGAAGAGAAAGCTTTGATGCCCAGATGCACAACAAACAAAAGCAGGTCAAACATCAGGATTTATACCCTTTTATCTTGAGGAAGAAGCCATACCTTCCTCCTTCCAGGAGTTGGTCCCAAAGCACACGGACACATTTATTACATTTTGCTCCAAGTAACATCCCCTTTTCAATTCACAGTATCTCCCCATGGACCAGACAAAAGAGTTTCTCTGATCCTTTCTATCTAATACCTATAATCCATGCTGCAGGTTGTACTTACTGGGGTGTTTTCAGAAAGCCAGTCATTCTGCAGCACTAGTGTGGACACCCTGCATGAGCTGAGGGTTCACATTCACACCAGAGGCTCTTACCACATAAGGTCCAAATTTGAAGTCACACATGGATGGGTCTCTCCCTGAATGTTTCGTGCACACAGTTTCCCGAATGCTGAACTGCAACTCTAGTCTATAGGTATCCCTGTTCCACATGTCAACCTGGTGAGAGGAAGATCAACACAGCATCTAATTAGTGCCTGCCCTCTGAACCCTCTGCAAGGCAACCTTGCTTATCTGTCAAGCAGAAGCAAGATGTAAGGACGTTATGGGCCAGTCAGCATTTAATTTAGAGCAGACTACAGTGTGTATGTGAAAAGGCTATTCAATTGTGCTCATGAGTTCCTCTCAGGCAGGTTTGGTAACAGCAGTACCCAACAGCTTTCCACAGGAGTGTCAGTGAAATCCTGCAGCCACTGCAGGATCCTCCAACCATCCAGATTTGGCTGGGGGATTACAGCTGTGTCAAAGGTAGACGAGCATGGCATCACCGCAAACAAACAACACATCACTACTGCTTGCAAGCACCCTTTTTTCCTCAAACTGCATCAGCCCAAACTCTCATCCTTCATTCTTGCAGAAGACTACATGCCATCCACAGAAACAGATGACATAAACACAGACCAGAGAAAGAATTCTGAATGCCTTTTAGGTGGCATTTCATTAGTACTGTGGGCATTCAGCTGTGACCTCCAGATGAACCAGCTTACTCTAGGCCCAAAGTAAAGCAGATAGCTGGAGGTATTTGAAAACACCAGTTTTGAACAAAATCTTGCAAGAGATCCCTCAAATATTTCTGTTCTAGGAGAGGAAAATTTTAACTCCTGAATATTTTTCATACAAACCAACAAAAATAGTTAAGTTTCTAAAGCCGTAACTTCAGATAAATTTCCAGACTTGCTTCTAAGCAGCATTAGAAAATTACAACTAGATCTTGCTTACCGGGTTCAGGTGAAAAAGAGTTTTCACTACAGAAAAGCCTATTTTGGGTATATGCTCACCACTGTTTGTACACTTACTCTTGTGACATGGCTCCTGACAACACCATACAGGTTTATCCCCCATGACTGAGCATTGATCCTCGCAATGGAAGCATTGAGAGCCTCTTCGGTGACAGAGAGTTCATAGTCATACACTGGAAATGCTGAGGCAGACACACAGTTCCATTAGAAGCTCAGGGTATTTTTGTGCTTTTCCTCACCAAACCACCATGAGACAGACAATAAACTTCCCTTCTGGGCTACTTACCTGAACATGAGAAACCACTCAGCGTGAGGATAAAAATGAAGACCCTCATAGCACAGCTTCCAAAAGGCACCAGTCCTTTCCCTTTCTGAGCAAGGCTTTCCAGGGCATATTGCTTTGTCTTTATATAAACGTAGCCTTGATCCTGCAGATGACCTTCCCATGTCCAAACTGTGCTGCTAGCATTGCACTTTAAACAGAATTGATCCCATTGTAAATATTTGCTGTCAGCTTTTCTGCATTTAGCAGGAGTTCTCTGATAAGAGATGGGCTGCAGTGCATTTTTCCCAGGACTGTGACAGGGAACTCTTGAGTTCCTGGTATCCTCATAGCCAAAGGCAGAACCCAGTGATTTTTTTTTCACCTTTAGCTGTTAGTTTCCCATGAGGTGAGTCAACACTTTCCTTAGCACTGGATCCAGCACATTTGTATCTCAGCACTAACTGGAATCACTTACAAGGTAGGGCTGGTGTTCCTCCAGGAGGGGACAATTCCAGAGCAGAGAATGGCAATCACTCCACACAGACATGTCCGCCACCCTGCAGGCCAAAGCATTCAAGAGAAGGCCTCCTAGGCACATGGCAAACATTTGGGACCTCCCAGGCCCAGAAGAGCTCCCACGTTGCTCTGGCTCTTGCCAAGCCTGAGTCTAGCTTGTCAAATGGCTCTGGACAAATGGTTTCCTCTGATGCTCAGGCTTCAGTTTCAGCACAGAAATTAATGAGCTTTTGAAATGGCCTGACTTCAGGAATGAAAACACTGGAAGGAATGACATGTCTACATGGCTAACTGGAGCCACTTACTAGTCTTAGTTTCCTGATAAAAGCAAAGAATCATCACTGTATCAGAACTACATCACAAGGGGGCCGCTGAAATGCTTCTAATGAGGTTCATAGATGCACTTGCAGGCCGTCCATGGGACTTAGGAGGGGAAAAGCTACCTTCAAACAGGTTTCACCCATTGCTGACTGTTGACAAAGCAGAAGTGTGTCAAACCATGTTCATTTCATAGCAAGAGAACAAGGGAAGAGGGTTACAAACTTGAAGAGGGGAGATTTAGGTTGTACATTAGGAAAACATTCTTTCCTGTGAGGGTGCTGAGACACTGGAACAGGTTGCCTAAGAAAGTTATGGTTGCCCCATTCCTGGAAGTGTTCAAAGCCAGACTGGATGGGACCCTGAGTAACCTGATCTAGTGAAGGTGTCCCTTCCTATGTGGGAGGGTTTGAACTAGATGATCTTTACGGTTCCTTCCAACCCTAGCCATTCTATGTTTCTACGGTGCTACGATTTTGAGGATCTTGTGTGTGAAAGGCCTCCATCAACCTTTAGGTCACAGATCCACAAAAATTACGTGTCTCAGAGTAGTTTTAAGCACTTCCCAGGTGATGAGCTATCAAGAAAAGACAAGGGAGCACAAAAAGCTGTGAAGTTCCATGCCTTGGATTTAATAAGGAAGATGATAAGATTGTTCTTGGTTGTTCTCACTGTTAGATTGCAAGATGGCAGGTTACACTGTGGTGGATCTGACTCTTTGGGTGACAGATGGAGTTGGCCAAGTCTTACACACACTACAAGTACTTCAAGGCAAAGACCTGTAAAGGAAATACATTTCTGGACACAACAGAAACAGCTGCCCAGCTGTGGGTCTTGGTGGTCACTGGATTCCTTCCTCGATGCTGCAAGATCCTGGAAAAGGAACCTGTTTAGTCGAAGTATATCCCACAAAAACCTTGTGTGTCAGCTGGCATAGCTACACGTGAGAACAGCAATGGTGCTAGGAACAAGCTGTGCCTGGGCAGGGGGGTCACAAACAAACATAGCTCCAAATAGGAACCTGGCCAGGACCATGCTACTGGCTAGTGCCATACCATGTGTGCACCATCCCACCCAAGTGCTTGGAGGGAGGTGGATGTGGGTTTATGCTCCAAAAAAATGTGTGGGCATGTTTTTATTACCAGACAACTTGTATTTCAGCATTAGGAACACAAAACCACCAACTGAATTTTGCCTAGGCAAAATGCAGAGCCTCCTCTGCACATTCATTCTCCTTGCTCACTGCAGCTGAAGATGCTGTCTCTCAGCTCTTGGACATGTTCTACTATAACAGGAGTACTTCCCAGTTCTTCTTATCTGCTACCTGGGCTGTGAGGTGGCCACTAACAGTCTTCTGTGGCTGCAGCCATGCTGGAGCATCTCAATGCGGAGAATTTACACTGATTGGAGATTCTGAAAGAGTGTCTGTTGTGCTACGTCCAGCTTTTCTAACGACAGGAGCCAAGACCACACCACACTCAAGGAGACCTTCCAGTACACTGTTTGACCTGTTTCTGTGGTGGTTTCTCTGTGTCAGTCCTGCTGCTGTGGTAGTGAAACACAAGAAACAAGACCTCTGGAACTACCTGAATGGAAAGCCCTTGGTATTTAGAGCTTCAAGGTCCTTATTGTTTTCTAGCACACTTCACCACCAACTTACTGTCCTAGTTGGGATTACACTTAGATTTCAAATTCAACACTAGAAGAGAAACAATCTGCCTCATGTATCTTTGGAACAGTTAATATTCCACCAGAACCTGAATACATAAAACTGCTTCCTGACAGCTGAGCCACAGCACTGTCACCAGTCCAGTAGTAATTGCAACTACTGAACCAACTCCACAGTTTAAAGATTATGTCCTTTGAGTAGCTACTAGGAAATGCTGCCAGTGAGATTGCAGTAACACTGAGTAGGGCTTCAAAATAAAATTGTTTAATGAAATGCAAGTTCCTCTGCTGAGCTCTGGCTTTGCTTCGTGGCATCCAGAGAAGGGTGATGTTTGCTATTCCACCTCTCTGAAATCCTGGCTCATTAAATCTGTAATGAACTTGGTAAATATTTCTCCTGTGTCTCCACAGATACATTATACACTCCAGTAGATTCATGGTATAGCAAAATTTGTTTCATCCACGGTCCGCATCAGAGGCACCGTTTGGATTGAGGGATGCTCAACCCAAGCAGAGACAGGAGCTGGGAGAGAGGTAGAAACTGGGGATGGGCAGCATGGAAGTGGGCAGAAAGGGAGGTCTGTGGAGAAAACAGCTTCTGGTACATGCGGGAGGGCAGAAAGCCTGAGCAGTGTACATCATTGTCTCCACTCACAGGTCCTGCATCTCTATGGATACCACCTGCCCACTGCTAACAGGCCAGATGCAAACAGCAAGAGAAGGATGGAGTATCTTCCTTCGGGGCAGAGGACTGAAAAAGGAGAACTCTGCATTCAGTAGACTTAAGCAGTGGAATGGATTTTACATTTTCAGATTCACAGGGCCATGACTTCTGGGTTTCTGAAGAGACACAGGGATTTCACCACATGCTTTTTTGCACTGGAGACTGTAACTGAAGCATCAGGTTAGGAAACACCACTAAATTTGTGAAGAGCAACTGGAATTCAACCTGAAATTCAGTATTTTGCAGATAGCCTCTGAGGTCAAATTACTGAAGCCAAGAGACTCTTCCATTATTGGCATATTCAAACCACAAAGTCATTGTTTCATATGTGTTATGGAAACAAGAGGCCTGTCCACTCAGACCGTGGATAACATGGTCTTGAAAGATCAAAGCATCTTTCCCTTCCTCTAGAGACCAGCTGCTGGCATTGACTCATGAGGACCATGATGTGAATCCCAAGGTACTCCAAGCTCCTGCAGTTAGTGGTGCCATGGTACAGGGAGAAGTGCTAAAAGGTGAAACCTTTGCCTCAAACCAAAAGCAGAGCAGAACAAAATGAAGAAGGTGTGAAAAATGAGATAGAGTACTTTTGACTCCTTGCCTGTTGTCTTCCACATCCCTAGGAATTCAACCCAGCCACCACACAGCACTGTGAGAGGTGTGTGTGTGGGGGGAAACCACAGCTTTATGAGGACTTCTAATTGCAGCAGCGGCAGCACCAACCAAACTCACAGTGTCTCTGATGAAGAGAACAGGTTTTTTTCCCTGATTAACCACACTGAAGAAGTTTGAGAAGACTTTTAGTGAGACCTTACAGAGCAGACACAGTAACTGTATGAATGCATACATACACATCTTTTCTGAAAGGTCAAATGCCATAGCTAAAGTCCAAAGAATACAGACAAACTTGAGATGGAGTGAGATGGAGAAAGACTCCAAAAAATTTAAAGACTAAACTTGGACTCCACTACCAACAAGTTCCACCTGCCAAGCACCTTGGGGCAGAGAAAGGGGGCTGTATCCAATTTAATGTACACAACAAACAGCTACACACCATTTAAGAACAGAGGAAATAAAAGAGCTTCTGTGCAGTGACTATTTTCAGACTGCTCTCACTCCCAGCAATCAAATCAGCTCTGTTCCCACACAATTGGGAGAACAATAATTTCCCTTTGTGATTAAAATCTTGATAATTACAAGATGTGATTTCACTTAAAATGCAAATTGTCCAGCACCATCACATGCCTGTATGCTGAAAACTGGCTAAACAGCATCCCAGGCAGTGTGGAGCTACTGTGGATCCCTTGCTTCCTGGACATTCAGATCACAGATAAAAGTTAATGGTGCCCCTTCATATAAAAGAAAATCTAACTAGTAGTAAGGTTTTTTGTTTAGTTGTGGGTTTTTTTCCCCACTAGCTCTTGCAGTACAGCACTGGCAACATCAAAAGGCATCCCAAAAGTTCTTCTTTGTGGGTACCTTCACATACATACAAGACCTGGAACAGGTTGCTTAGAGAAGGTGGTAGATGCCCCAGCCCTGGAAACATTCCAGGCCAGGTTGGACAAGGCTCTGGGCAACCTGCTCTAGTTCAAGATGTCCCTGCACACTACAGGACTAAAAGACCTCTAAAGGTCCCTCCCAAGCCAATCCATTCTGTAGTTCTAAAACTGATGATCAGCTGATAGAAGTTAAAGAAAGGCTTCTGCATTCTGCTGAGACTAACAGAGGCTTTGAGACCAGTTCCATAGTTAATAGAAACCAACAGAGACTCAGCTTTGATTCAGATCTTGTGTGTGTGTTCCTTGAGAAATTAGCAGGTGGGCATAACACCCAGTGCAGACATTGTCTGTGGGTAGCTGAATGCTTTCCTGCCCTTGATCACCCAGGATGGAGAATAAGTTTCTGTTCTCCCAGCTTCTCTAATTGTTTTCATAAAGATGACACCCCTATTAACCCCACACAGAGCTGTGTGCTGTGAAGCCCTTGAAGACTTTGTGATAAAGTGAAATTTAGCAAATGTAGTGACTAACTTTGCAAACCTATGACATGAAGGATGAAGTAACATGCAGTTCCTAAATCAGAATGAACACAACCTGAACCTGCACTGTTCCTACTGCTGTTGCTTGAATGGACTTTGAGAGTGAAGCAACATTGTGTTACACATGTTACATTATTCTCTAAGGTAATCCACAAACAAAACCTCAGTAACCCACACTGGGTGGTGTTCTGAAACATCATGGACTGCAGCAGTATCTCAGAGGTCTCACTTTATATTACTTTAAGCCTTTGAAACTTTAAATATTTACATTTCCTGTGCCAGGTCAGCAGCCAGAACTCTTGCAGGGAAACAGGCAAAAATCTGTAGCTGTTGCAGAACAAATACCACCTCCAGGCCCAAGACTGTTACCTGGAGAGACAAAAAGCTTCCTCTCTTTCTAATTCTGAGGTGTTGTTTGTAACTTTTGCTGACCACATCTATGATTTTCTTCCAGTCCCCAGAGCATGTTTTCAGATACCTCAACTCTTACAACATTCTGCATTCTTAATGAATGTTACATGCAATCACTGGTCTAACCAGTCCTTAGGAGAACAACACCCTGCAGAATTACAGAATCATTAACACTGGAAAGATTCTCTAAGGTAATCCAGTCCAACCATCAACCCAACACCTCCATGACAACTAGACCATTTCCCCTAGGCAAACAAGCCTTCAATCATTACTTGCTCCTATACCCTTTTCTGAGGCAATATTTTAACTGGACTGGATGCCATTTCAGTTTCTCTCAGAGCATGCCCAAACTGCAGATAAGACACCATGTTTCTCAGCTATTAACCACAAAAGAGAAAACTTAGAAATCAGACAATCAGAGGTCTCCACAACCACAGAGGAAATCCCAGCAGTCAGAGCTGCAGCTAAGCTGCAGATGGGCAGGGCGGGACAGGGGAGGATGGGGACGGGGACTCTCCCACGGCAAGACCTCAGTATCAGCTGCTCCGGGACCACCTGGGCTTGGCACTGACAACACACAGGGCACAAAGCTTCCCGGCACTGCCCAGAGCCTGCGGAGGGGATGACAAAGCCTTACGTAGTCAAGGAGTGGACGGAGGTTCACTACCAA
>VZRI01003927.1:0-22146 GCA_013397515.1 Upupa epops
AATGATTCTATGATTTTATATAGTTACCACCAGGGTGTTGATGCACAAGGCTTTATCTATAAGCCACTGATTTACTGCCGCTTTGCCCATAGTGTTGGAGGTTTTAGCTACTTTCCAAGATCTAGCTGGGAGAAGCCAGCCAGAACTTTAACAGAACTAGAGTACTACAGTGAGCTTTGTGCTGCAACCAAACCATGTCCTGTCCATACAGAACATGTAAGTTGCCTTTCTCTCAGTAGGTGTAATATGTGCTTTAGCAAAGGTAATCACTGAACTGCAAATTCATTTAAAAGTGACCTGCAAGAGTATTAAAAATAACTGTAGAATCCTGAGGCACCCATTGGGGCATATCGAAGCTCTGCATTACAATGTTGTAGTGGATTCAAATATTTTAGCTTTTTTGCTCTTGGGAAATGCTGTTTAAAACAATTTTTGTGTGTTACAGACCTATACAGAGCTTTTTTGGAAAGAGTTTTGTTTGGTGCTGTTACACTAACCCTACATTTTGCTCAAGGGTCAAGGGTGGATGAGCTTAATATGTTCCAAGGGGTCACCTCACACAGGAGGAGTTACTGCTATGCAGTTAGAACTTGGAGGGCTTTGAGAAGAAAATTAAATGGTAAATTGGGAGAGAGAATGAGATTTACATGTAAATTTGCTAAATCTTCTTTTAGGGGAGTTTCTGAAGCAAAGCTTTCATCTTTCTACATCTGACAAGCGCTTGATAAAGTAATTTTACTTCTCATTCCTATGCTGATTATTTTTGTACCATGATGCTAACTTCAGCACCAATTTAGGTCAGTTCCAACTATTTTAATATATTTTTTTTGCCACAACATTTGCTAGACGTTCACTATGCTATTTAATTAAGGATTGCTCATATAAGCCAGTATTTCCATATTAATTTGTCAGAACAAAATAGTCATTCTGTTACTGGGTGTTCATTTGCTTCACACTTTGAACTGTGAAGTGGCCTTGGCCAGATTTGTTTTGTATGTGTTTTTCACTCTCTGTTTCTCAGGCAAATTTAAATTGATACCAGAGATGAGTTGCTGGCAAGTGTTTAAAACAGCACCAGGAACAAATAATAAAATAGTTCATATTGGCTCCTTCCTTTCAGCTCCCCAAGCCTAAACTTACTCTGGTATAAATTACAACAATATTTCCTGCTACAAAAACCTGGGTGCATCCCAAAATTACCTGTTTACAGCATTCTCAAGAAAGTCATTATATTTATCTCAGTATTAAAGTGAAAATGATAAAGAAGAAATATGTACATGCTTCATCCATTGGGACCCAGAGCAGAAAGCAAATTAGCTCTTTATCTTGTCTGGATTTTTGTTAATCAAGAAAAATGCACTTAATTACTCTGACAGGAAGCAGCGCATGTAGAGACTGCACTGAACCTGGGGCCAGATGTCATGCAGCCTGAGATAGCATGTCTGTTTTGCTGCTTCATCTGTAAATAGGCAAGAACCTCCTTGGTCACGTCTAGAATAACTTGCTATTTTATTCAAATAGGCATTTCAATAAGTCACCTAAGAAAAGCTTGTCATTTCATGGTTATAGATGTTTATTTATTACCTGCAGCCTATGACTTCTTTATTTTTGTAAAAAAGCAATAGAAACAGAGAGCTGGGTGATAAAACTGCATCTCTTGTTGAGATTCATCTAAAACTGGTGCTAACTAGAATATGCTCTTGATACTAGTCTTAGATCTCTTTGTTTGGGTTGAAAGTAGAATAGCCCTGTTGCTTATCAACTGAGAAAGCCAGAAACTGAGTAGGTCAGTCTATAGGCAGAATGCTGCTGACAAGTTTCTTTCTTATGTTAGTGTTAAGGTCGAGAGCAGAGCTGTGTGATGTTTCGGATGTTTTCTGTTGATAGTTTACAAGAGTCATTCTGCCTTCAAAGCATTTTTGCCAAGGGTTGCTACTAATGAAAACATAAACTCAAAAAAGTATTTATATGGGCAGGAAAACAAAGCCAGGTTTTGTATGGTTTTATATCCCAGGGCTGCACTCCCATCTGAATTCCAAGATCTCCACAAGCGAGTTCCAACCCCTACCATTCTATGATTCTATGCTACATGGTGAGTAGTAGTTTCACACTGTAGGACACTAAGTGAGCTTTCCTTTGGCTTGGTTTTTTTTGGGGGGGAGGGATGTTGGCTGGGTTACCAACGTTCATTGAGTTTTCTTTTGGTGTTTTTTTAATCATGGCCATGCGTAGTTTGGGTTTTTCCTGAAAACTGGATGAGATGAATGTCTCTGTGATCTTTCAGCCTCTCAGTTTTTATTGCAACTAGCCATTGAAATTACCAACTTTGAATCAGCAGACAAGAATGAAGTATGACTGAATGAGAATGGGAATGAAGCAAATGAGTTTGCCTAATGAAAGTATAGTTAGAAAAGTTGAATTAACACAAAAGATAGAGTGAGACTCAGTCAAAACTTCCAAACTTCTATCTAATTGCCATGGGTTACTCTTGGAAAGACAGAAAGTCAGATCAGTAATTTGCAGCTTGAATCATGCTGTGATTTTACTACTATTTTCTAACCCATTAGTATTGATAAATCAAATATATTGGAATGCCTGCTACTGAGCAAAAGTAAATACTCTTGTTTTTATAATTATCTTATCTGCTTATGGCAGTGTTCTCTTCATTGGAATTGGAAGTAGTGTCAAATAAGGTCTATCTTGTTTACCTGTGTTTCATCGCTCACTGAAAATTCATCAAACCACCACTCTCAACGAGATGCTCAGGGTATGGATTTTAGTTTGCTGTGGCATTTTGTTCTTACATTGCAACAGTTCATGTAGCATTGCTGACTCCCAAATGCCAGCAATAGCAGTGTTTGCTTTTCACAAGCAATGACCCCAGTCAAGGTTGTGAGAAGGCACTGGATTAAAGTTTAACAGCAGACTGTAGAGTTTCTTCTCCCTATAACTGCAGAGGCTGTACATTTTGACCCTGGAGTACTGCTCTGTGAGCTGTTTTCATATGTAGGCTGTTCTTTTGAGCACTTTCTGTTGATAAGCAATGTCAGAAAGCAAACAAAGGCAGCATCTCACCATATATATGCCTGCTTTCTCAGCTGCTGTCTTTCTGTTTTCTCAGTTTTTATAAGGAATGCTAATTTAACTTTCATGTTTGGGCTGCAGAAAGTTTTCCATCTCTCCCAAGTCTAGACTAGCATTGACAACCTATGACACAAGTTTCCAATACAGAGAGGAGATCCATGTTAAGCAGGAGATGAACGCTGTGGTGCTGAAAGAAGCACTGAGAGGCAGAGGATCCCAGCTCTTGGCTCTGTAAAACTAAATGCAGCTGGAAACCTCCACCTCCCTGACAGGTGATATGGTACCAGGCAGGTCACTAGCTGAAATCTGCCTGCCTTTGAAATGTCTCCTGGCTCCTACTATCACAGTTTACCTGTAATTTAGGAAAGGAACATATAATTTTGCCAATTGCCCTCTAAAAGTTGTCAGCCCCTTGTTTACACCATTTCAAGAAACAGATAATGTTTCAAGGTTACCTGTGACTACCTTTTGTTCTGACATAGCAGGGAACCTTGCTTCTAATTAACTCAGCATGTTCATCAGAACCAAATTCTTCAAGTCCATGGAGTCTGCATTAGCTTCAAACATAATGTACTAACAAGTAGCTAACTTTATTTAATCTATGGAAATCCATGTAGAAGAATGGCAAACTTACCCCACTTTAACTGACAATTTTAAAAAATACAGCTTTCTCAGTAAAACCAAGGTGATGTTCATAGATTCCAGAATGATTTTTTTTGCATTAATAGGAAGGATCCAAAGGCAGATCTTTCACTAGGGATACACCTATAATTATAGAAAGTAAAATAAGTATTTTACATTTACTGTGCAGAGTAAAGTGTGGTCAATGATGAAAGAATACTATGTAATAGAATCCAGAATATCAGAAATGAGAGGTACAGCAAAAAGATTTTCTGGCATTTTCATCAGCTGCATTCTGTAATTGGGAAGCTAATGTCAACTCACAGTGGTATGCTGAAAGCAATACTAATTGAAGACTGATTCTCCTTTGCTGAAAGCAATACTAATTGAAGACTGATTCTCCTTTCCTCTTAGTTTCATTTTAGAAACAGGTCTATTTGTTGTATTTCTATCTCTTGCATATGAAACAGCTGCTTTGATATGTAGTAATGAAGCAAATTTTCACTCAAAACCCCAGACTGTTGGCAAACACAAGATCTTACATTAGTTTTTGAGGAACAAGCTAAACTTCCAAGAATTGTGGGCTCCTTGCTCTGAAGCCAACTTCTTGGCTTAATACTATTTCAAACTTTGAAAATATTTTTATTATCTCAAAACTAACCATGTCCTTTTTTGAGAAGTTTGAAAACATGTCAGTTGTGTTAGTAAGCAAAATGTTCCTTTTTGAGTAGTAGTATCTCATAAAATTGCAACCCTGATTTTCCATCCTGCTTTTAAACCCACTCTATGTATAAGGTAATGTCCTTCCTATAGAGTTCATGTTTATAAGCTTTCAGAAAGTCTAAAAGTATGGTCAGGTCATCTTCTGTTTAATTTTAGACCTTAGAGCTGAATTTACAAAACAACAACCATAAAAAAACCCCAACCCAACATTAAAATAAGGTAGTGAAAGTCTTCACAAAAACCCCAAAGAAAATCTGAAGTAGCCTCGTAGAAGACCTTTAAGTATGCTAGACACTATATCCTTTTGATGGACTACAAGAGTCTCACATGCAACTACGATGAGCTAGAAAACCTGATTTGAGGCAACTGGATTGCCTGTGTGTTGTAATCAAAATGCAGTCCTCCTTCTTTTGTTTCTTTCTGCTTAAGTTGGTAATGGACACGCTCAAAGAAAGAAGAGGGACAGACACTATTCTTATTTATATTTATCCTCCTGTTCTAGAAATTTTGATTTTTAATTGTGTGCCTGTAAAGCTCATGATTTATGTGAAGTTTCCAGAAGTGACTTCAATATGGCAATCTTCATGGCAGGATAGCACTTTGTGCAGAGCCACATGCTCAGAGGACACAACTGGAAGGTTGTGGTTTAAACTATTAGAGAAAGGTATTGGGCATCAATGTCTACAAAGAAATGGCACGGAAACCTTGTCCAGCTGCAGTCCTTTTCATATTTGCTTTCTACTTCCAAAATATGGCATTAGTATAAAAGGATATTAACGTTATTCATCAGCTCTAACTTGGGATCAGGAAGAGCAGCTGAGAATTAGGTATGAATGTGTAGTATTTGTGTCTACTGGTATGGACAGCTAGAATTCATGACATCTGCATGAAAAACCCCAGACATACATGCACAGGATAGAAGCACCCATTAAAATTGCTTACTTAGAAGGTGGCTGTATCCTGGCACTGGCATTATTCAAAATGTGACACCATGGCTTTACTGATTGACAATCCTGTACAGAGCAGGTACATTCTCAGCATCCTTCAAGCTTGCCCTGATCACTTATCTCTCCGAGTTTAAAACTGAAGAATAAAGGTACTTCTCTATTTTATGGTTTCAGCAGGCAGACTTCACAGGCATGGCATTAATTTTATCTGGAAACAGAAATGGAAATTTGACTTGTCTAGCCTATTGTACAAAAATCATTCAGTCCCTGAGCTGAGGAAAAAACCTTATTGTAACGATGATTTAATGTGATGTGATTTATATATAGTAACTGCTATTTTGTAAATTATATACACATTATTATATATACACTACATACACTCCAGTTTTACTTTACCTTTCTAGTGAAGAAGATTTTTATGCTTATTTCATCTTCTTCCTGCCCCCCTCCCCCAAACAGGAGTGTTTTACCGCTTTTCATTCTCCCTGCCTGCTGTCCTTGCATTCTGCGATCCCTGCTTTTCACTAGGAAAAGCAATGATCCTAGAGGAAAAACATTGGTGACAGAAACTAGTTCATCGTTATGTAAGGACAAACAGTATGGGTTTAGAGTGTAACCGGGGAGCTGCTCTGCAAACAAAACGCTGGCTCACGTTTTTGGGTAGCGGTCCCGCCCTTTGTGGCAGCCACCGCGTCTCCCATTGTTAATAGCGCAGTGCCCCCTAGAGACCCCCCGCTGCGGCACCCACCGCTGCTCCTTACGGGGATGGAGCTCTCCCTCTTTGCCTCCCTAGACCTTGATAGCAACTTGGAATTTCTTCCCTTTCCATCGGTAAAGCCGTGACTTGATTTTTAGCTCCTTCCAGGCTAGTTGTGTTGGGTTTTTTGGAAAGCTGATGATTGCTGTGGTTTTACAGCGTGGTTTGAACGCGATTCTTAACACTTTTAAACACTATTTTTCCTTTTCTTATCCCAAGGAGATGGACTTTCTTTTCAACTGTATGTTCAATATGAGCTGTGTGAATTTCTTTTCAGAGCCACATTTTGCTTCAGTGCTGAAAGAAGTAAATTGGAAACCACAGTACTTTACACTGATGTCAGATAGCTGATGAGTGATTTCTATTGATGACTTGGTGATTTCAGATAAATAACAACTAAATAAATAATAAAATTATTAGTATTACCAATAGAACAGTGATAAGGATGTGTTTTCCCTTTACATCACTCACATAGGTGAGATGAGAGTTTCACCAAAAGAATTGTTCAGAGGAAAGAAGAATTTTGCCCAAAGTATTTACAATCAAACCAGTTCAGAAACAGAAGCTGGTAAAATGATCAAAGGACAGTAGGTTTTGAATAGACTTCATCAGCAGAGGGGAGAGGTCATCCAGGAAAATTAGTTATAGGAGCTATTAACCACCTCTGTGACACTGTTAGAAGAAGCTGCTTACCATAATCATGTGCAATCAGTAAAAATGCTGTTTATTACAAAACTGATTTTATTTTCATATTTGATCTTGTTATGTAAGATAGCGTAATGTAAGGCCGTACACATTTCCCTGGAACAAATTATAAGCATGAATAATTTGTGGTGTTCTTCCTGACAACCTTCAAACCACTTTTCACTAATATATTGAAAGACTTGCATAGGAGCTTTTCTTTATACTTAAGTTGTAGAAACTTGTAATTTATACAGTGTTTATATATCAACTATTTCTGCAGCTCATACCTCAGAGTTTGATTATTGTTCTTAAATATTCAATGCCAGTCATATCTTTGAAGTATTTATCATTTAGTAATAAGAATCGACAGGAGATTTTCTCTTCAGTTCGGAGTCACACTACTTTATGCATATTTTCTTATATGTAAAGTGGAGAATTGTATCTCATTTTTGTTTCTCCCAATCACTGAGTTTCGGATTTGTACAACCACTTGGTTGCACGATGGATTAGCAGTTGACTCTCGTGTTTGACAAGGATTAGGTTGAGGGTTATGGAATCTTGCCACAAATTTTGGCACAAATTATTGTTTTGAAAGACACTGTGTTTCCCTTCGTTCTGGGTAATAATCCTGTGAGGATACATGTTCTGTCTAGATTGCTGGAGAAAACAAACTCTTAATTTCAGGGTAAGCCTTTGAACTGTTTTACAAGTGGAACTGGGCCAGAGAGTCCTGGTGAAAAAGTCTGGGTGGCATCTGGTTCTGTGGGAGCAAAGAGATAAAAATCAAGGTATCTGGAGACAGCCAGAGGGTAGAAAGTGGCATCTATTGTGTTAGCTCTGGCATTGTATTTTTTTGCAGTCTTAGATCTCTGGCAGAAAAGCCAACTAATTTATAGTGTCATAAATTCCAGCACTGCAAAGTCTGGAATCTCTCTAAAGGTCCAGCATTAGGAATCTGAGGCATTGTGCATCCCTGTCTCTCTTTAGTGCTGTGTTGATAATGATTCCAGTGGGATTGTTTTTGCATAGAACTCAGATTAAAATGGTGCATTTCAGATACTTTCTTATACTACAATATGTTAAATCTGTGAGAATTATGATTTTGCTACTTACAGAATAGTGTATGCGATTTGCAGGAAGCTGCTAAGCCAAAAATAAGAATTATATACAAACCTCATTCTGTAGTAAATTTGGTTGAGCCAACCCACTTGCACTGATACCAAGGGGCACAACTTCTTTCTCTGTCTCATCTGTTTGACCCAAACCAGTAGTGATGTGTATGGAGACTCTTTTCAAGAAGCTTCACGTTTGGTTATTGATCTTGACTGGGGCACCCACAAAGCAAAATGTATTTCCAGACAAACGAGTCAGCAAGGGAATTGCAAATTATATCAAAATGAATAAACTCAATTTCAGTCTTAACTGTTGCAAGTGCTGCTTCCCATAGTGCTGCACATGGGTAAGACCAAACATCTACTAGCAAACTAAATTGCAGCAGAATGTAGACATGGACTTCTACCTGGTCCATAGGAAGCAATATCAGGTAAGAAGCTTAGTGTTCTAGTTTTTCAGTTCCTCATTATGGATTGTTTTGCTTGAACTCAAAATATTCCTGGGATTTTTTTTACCTGCTTTTTGATGGTTTATTAGAAGGTATTAAGCCCCACAACTAATAGTTGACAATTTGGTAATTTTCAAACTGTGACAGCATGCATTGGCTCTCTCTTTCATTTTCCCTGCTTATCTGGCAGCCAGAAAGCCCTAGAATGAGGTACGAGTGATAGTAGAATAAATACTTTTGGAAAGGGTTCTGAAGCATAACATATCGAAATCTTCTGCAATGAATCCTTGTTTGCCAGAAACAAATTCAGCCATGCCAGGAAATTATATGTGAGGAATAAGCACTTTTCTATCCCCTTCTTCCCCCCCCCTCCCCCCCGCTTCCCAATTTGTGTAGCTTGGAAGAGGAGAAGAAAAATGGCACAGATGCATGCAGTATTGCACAAAGAATATAGATGGACATTTCAGTCACTGATATTTCCCCATTTTCTGATGCTAATGTAAGATATGTTGGGTTTGCATTTATAATTAAGATGAACAGATGGTGAAGACTTAGTTTAAAGTGATACTGTACATCCATTAAAATAATCTCTGCTGACAGTGATTCTTCACTATAGCAAGACTTAATTGCATCTATAACACATATACATCAGAAAGAACTCAGTCTTTAGCCATTTGCTCCATGAGGACAATAGTAAGATAGACGTCACCAAAACAGGATTTGTCCTGGAGACTCCTAAGAGTAACAGATGCACCTCTATTGACAATGTTGGCTTTCTTTAGTTAATGAACACTTTATGAATAAAATAAACCATGTTTCTGAAAATATTTGATTTCTTTTTTTAAAGACACATGTTTTGAGAGAGAAACATTCAGGAACATGACAGGACTAAGTTTTTAAACAGATAAATTTACTTGGAAGTTACAGATGAAGTTACACTATTTCTCTCACAGAGTACTACATGTAATTCGTTATGTTCTTTGATAGGCTTTCTAAGTGTGTGTTTTGTGAACTGGATTTATGCTTTAAGATAGGTACATTCTTAAGTGCCTAACTGAAGCAGAAGCGGATCCCTGCATGTGTTCATTTTTCCATAGAAATGATACAAGGTGCCATTTTACAAATCTTTACAAGTGTTTATAGCTGTGTTATATAAAGAAATCATTATGTGTTCTCACCTTAAGGCCTATGCTTCACAGGAATTGTTCTATCTCCAAAATGGGTATCCATCCTTCACCTTTTGTACAGACCAGCAACGAATTGGTTAACCAAGAATACTTACTTTTTTACTGCATTTTATAACTCTATTTCTTTTCAGTTCACTTCTTATCCTGCTGACCACATTGGTAGCTCTTTTCTGTGAAAACAGAAACCTATATCCTCTAACCTGTGATTACATAGTTTGTCAAAAATACCTCCCTCCCTTCCTCCAAGCTTCTTATATAAGGATATCTGTTTTACTATTGTAGTGATTACAAAAAGTCAGTTATAATTAGGGTTTGACGAAGATTTTTGCAGGTTTTTTAAACAAAAATACTTTTTCTGTCATGCCAAAATTATCTACAAAGTTGCTATAATAGGACTGAACAGTTCTCAACCAAGAGAAACACTTGTCCACACAAATTTCACAAGATCAGTGAATTCCTGTCCTTTGTCATGTGCTTCATCTGTTGAAGGCTTGGGCTCCATGATTTCTCCTCCTCAGCAATTGTTACTGCCCAGGAGGATGCTTTGGAGACTGTTGTGTCACACCTTGGTTTAAGTTCCTTCTTTTTTTCCTGTTAAAGTTATGCTTTCATTAAAACATTTGGCTATTTATTGAAGCCACGTCCTGTTTTCCACATGAGTACCACAAACCTCAGGTTATTGTGTCATTTTCACTGTCTCTCAGCATATTTGAGTATATTAAATGAAGTAGAATAGCACCAGTAGGAGACATTAAGAGAGTTTTTATGCCACAATATGAAAATTCTATAATATGGTAGTTAAGCATTCTTTCAGGAGATGTGGTTCAAAACCCCTCAGGGTTGTTTCAAGAAGGAATTGAACCAGTTTTTCTTCTATCTGACA
This sequence comes from Upupa epops, assembly GCA_013397515.1. Classification (NCBI taxonomy): domain Eukaryota; kingdom Metazoa; phylum Chordata; class Aves; order Bucerotiformes; family Upupidae; genus Upupa; species Upupa epops. Next base: position 10,448 of record VZRI01003927.1, read on the forward strand.
TTACTTATAGGGTAAAGAAGGAGAGAGGCACTGGTTTCTTTTAATCAAAATATTAGATTTCTTTAAAATACCTGAAGAAATGTCTGAAACTGAAAAGAAATATTTGTCTTGGGGATGTGTACCTACATCCCACCCGAAAACTAAAAGCATTTAAAATTAATTTGAACAAAAATTTGGGGTTGGAAATGAACACAGTTTGGCAGCCACACTGACCAAGTCAGTCATTTGTGTAGTTTTCATTCTGATGACAAAATTAATAAGACTAAATCGTTCTGTAAATATAGCTGAGGTATAAGGTGGTGCTCGTGAATAAAGAAGATACAAAGGAGGGGGAGGAGTGAGACAGGCTGGGAGCCAAGGGATTGAAAAAGACAGCAGGTTTTACAAAACATTCATTTGACTAATTTGCTTAACATAATAAAGAAAAGACGGTTTTACTTGGGGAGTTAGCAGTGATGATTGATTAGAAGGGTAGTATATTTCCTAGATATGGTATGAATAATGCCTGTGAAAGGATATAGAAAATATCTCTCCAAAACTGGAATAATCCATAAGTCATAGAGTGCAGAGCACAAAATACCAACACACTAACATATTGAGAAAGGCTTTAAACAATAACTGAACAAGTCTTGGAAGAGTTCCAAAGAAACAGGGAATAGAAAAGGAACTACATGCAGAATAATGGGGTTTAGACAATAGTGATAGTGCAGCAGACATTTGTGAATGGAGTGTTAGCTCTTTAATTATAATAATTACCTAAGTTTAAGGTCAAGGCACCTGTGCATTGCTGTCTGTGAGAAACTGATTAAAAAATTAGAAGTAGCATTTAATCTCCGTGATACTATTTCCAAAAATTCTCTCAGAAATTTGAATATTGCCAAGATCGTTGCCTATTATTTGTACTGCATCCGGAGACATTGTCTGAGATGGATCCCATGCTGCCACCCTGAGATCATTGACATCAAGATTGACTCTCTTCTCACTTAAAATAGAATATAAAATGAAAATCCTCAGCAGGGAGGAAACCTCACATCCTAATGTATTCCGCTTTCCCGTTTGTACTGACCATGGATATGAAAGGCTTTGTATTGTTCCATTTAGCAATTCAGCCAGAATCTATTCCTAGTCTTGGAAATTAAACTCTTAGCCAATCAGTTGTTATCACCTCAGATTTGCTGCAAGGGTACTCTATCCAAGAAGCACCAAAAGTGGATCGTGTCACCTGGATGGAGATGAAAGACAGTGTTGCAAAGCATCTCTGGTTGGAAACAATCCTACTCATATCAGTCCAGTTACGTTCCTCGCTTTTGGAGACTCTGTGCTGATTTCCGAGCGGGACACTGCAACAGTTTTAGTAGTTTGTGCGTCTGCAAAACCAAACCTAGCCAGTAGTGCTGCATTTCAGTGTTCTGTTTGCTGTCTGTCTTGTTAGAAAATGTTTGAATTTGAAAAAGAGCAGACAGAGATGAGAAAAGATATATGAGAAAAGACAGAGAGAAAGATATTTCCCCCCCACCCCCATTTCTCCTCTGCCAAGGGTGCATTTGGGTTTGAATTCCAGGTGACAAAAGAAAACCAGTCCAAATAGGAATTGTTCTCTACTTAGCAGTTAAAGGAGACTCAAGCAAAGATTAAGTGTTGAGTTGAGGCAATTGGAGAACCAACGTAAGGGCAAGGAAAGAGGAATAAACCAAAAAGAAACAGGTAATATTAGAGCTGATGGAGCCAAGACATGGAGACATATGATATAGATAGAGGGTTTCTGAAAGGTCAAAAGACGACAAGCCTAAGGTTAGAAAGAAGAAGGTAACGAATGCAGGAAACGAAGCCATAGGACAAGAAAGACAAACTTGGAAATAGAGAGTGAAAGCAGCAAGCAGACCAGTTGAAGTGATTTGCTGTGCATTTGTTACAACTGTTGCTTTGCAGTGTAATTTGTGACAGAATATTCCCATTCCAGTAAAAAATTGGAAATGTTTGAGGTTTTTTTAAATGAGTGATTTCTAATGAAGCTTACATGGAAATTTTAGTTTACTTTTTTGTTTTATGAAAAAAAGGTCAGTATTTTAATTTGCTGTTTCTTGCTTTTCTCTCTTTTTTTTGTATGTTACTTCCTCCCTCTTACTGTATTCTGAAAACCCAGATTTGTACCCTCTTCAAAACAAGGTGTGTGCTAAAGCTAGATGGAAAAACCTGACATATAATCTTGACAATCTAAAAATTTCCTCAAGAGAAACTAAACACATCAAAAAGGTACTTTATAAGGTGGAAGGAAAAGGTTCTACAAAAAGTCACCCAAAGAATAAAACATACCGATTAAAATTAACTCTTTCTGGTGAAAAAATTTAAGTGACTTGTCCAAAAGCTTAACTGGTAAACCAAATCCATTTTCCTGTTTCTTTTTAGCTCTGAAATACATTGATTACAAAATGTAGAAAGGACATGTTAAAACAGAACCCCTTTTTGACCCGAAGCAAGGGTCATGGTTATAATTGCAGAGGGAGATGTTTTGTCTCCAACTGTGGCCTGAAGGTGATAACCAGATTGTTTACATTTCAATTGTAAGGGTTAAAGATGTCATCGAAGAAACTGAATTAATGTTTTTTTCACCGTTGTGGGTGCTTACCCCCTCTTGCATTCTTGGTAGTTCAGGGGTGACTGTTTATATTCACATCTGAGGTAAAATGTGCTAGTGATGATCACTAGACAAAGAAGTTCAGAGATGAACGGAGAAAATTAGGTGCCTGTGGTGAAATTCTGGGTAAAAGCATGAAATTTACTGCCATCCAAGCCAAAGAGGGTGAGTAACTCCAAGGCAGTACCACCATCACTCTGATTGAAGTAGTAAAAGAGCATCCAAAGAGCCTGCTCTAGGTGAGAACAAGCCTGAAGATGGCAAAAAGGATAAGAGGGTAAGAGGATGGAAAGCTTTTAGTGAATCAAAAGCACCTATTAAAAAAAAATAAAATAAATAAAAGTGAAGAAGAACCTTCTTCATTTTCTTGAAGTTTTGGTCAACTAAAAGAAAGCCTTGCAGTTTTGCTGGATGGTATCTTGTGAGAAGGATTGCAATAATGTTCCAAGTATGGCAGGTAGTCAGTAATATTTCAAGCTGAGGGACATGGGGAAAGCTTATCTGCAGGGTTTAGCCAAGGCAAAGTAGACAGCGTTTTATGCTTCTACTGGCATGGCATAGCAAGGGTTTGGCCAGGCAGTCAAAATAGAATGGCTGGCTGTTATTGCACTGATGAAATTCGCTGACTGTTACAGGTGAGAAAGAACATAAATGGGAATAATAAGAGCATTTTTTCCCCTNAGACAAAGAAGTTCAGAGATGAACGGAGAAAATTAGGTGCCTGTGGTGAAATTCTGGGTAAAAGCATGAAATTTACTGCCATCCAAGCCAAAGAGGGTGAGTAACTCCAAGGCAGTACCACCATCACTCTGATTGAAGTAGTAAAAGAGCCTCCAAAGAGCCTGCTCTAGGTGAGAACAAGCCTGAAGATGGCAAAAAGGATAAGAGGGTAAGAGGATGGAAAGCTTTTAGTGAATCAAAAGCACCTATTAAAAAAAAAATAAAATAAATAAAAGTGAAGAAGAACCTTCTTCATTTTCTTGAAGTTTTGGTCAACTAAAAGAAAGCCTTGCAGTTTTGCTGGATGGTATCTTGTGAGAAGGATTGCAATAATGTTCCAAGTATGGCAGGTAGTCAGTAATATTTCAAGCTGAGGGACATGGGGAAAGCTTATCTGCAGGGTTTAGCCAAGGCAAAGTAGACAGCGTTTTATGCTTCTACTGGCATGGCATAGCAAGGGTTTGGCCAGGCAGTCAAAATAGAATGGCTGGCTGTTATTGCACTGATGAAATTCGCTGACTGTTACAGGTGAGAAAGAACATAAATGGGAATAATAAGAGCATTTTTTTCCCCTTTACAATTGACAAATTACTTCACGCAGAAATGTCGCCGAGTAAATTGTAATAACCACAGTGTTTGTGGTAAATTATCTTTATTAGTGAGTTAAAAATCAATGTATTGATTTATTCTCTTTATGTGGAGAATCCAGTTACAGGATGCCTCATAAAATTCATCCTTTTAATCCTCGTATTGCCTGTAAGATAAGAGTAAATTAAAGCAGCTCCACTTAAAGTCTTTCATTCTCTTTTTCCTTCTGGAGAAAATGTTTGAAAGGCAGAAATATTAGTGATTTTGAAGGGTACTTAAGATTAACTCCCCCAGCTTCAAGTTAGGGTAACAGTATGTGTGTAAGCCAGCCAGTTGGTGTAGTAAATTTAACCACTGACTTCCCACTGTACATTTCACAGTAAGTCTTGCTGCCTTTCTGCAATAGCTCACCTGAGTAGGGTAATTAATGGCAAAAAGCTCTGTAGAGTCTAACAAAGAACTCTTCAGCAGGGCAAGTGAATAGGTTAGATATTTTTGGAAGCTTGAATTAAGCTTTGTGTAGGCAATTCCATACAGGTATGTACTGTTTTCTGTTTTATTGTGTTTCCTCAAGATGCTGTCTGTAAAACTATTCTGATTATCTTTTTCTTCATCTCCAAGTTCCAACATAACTCCATGCAGTGTTGTTTCCAAAGTGCTGATCCATTCTCCAGAACACTTCTGAAAGCAGCAGAATATGATTTGGCAGACTTCGGAGTGACAAATTTAACATTTGGGGTGAAGCAGAGAGAACTGAACACAACTGCTTCTTGCTGGCAGTAATAAAAACATACATTTAGGAAGGAAATGACCAACTACATGGGTCTAGTTCTACCTGTTTAGTGTAAATGAACTGAATTAGGAGGAGTTACACAAGTGTAAAGGCAGTATAAATGAAAAAGAGTATCAGTCCAGGATATTTTGAAAGCACATACAATCTTGTTTTATTTATCTGTGCTGTCGGAAGAAATCAAAATCTTTAGGAGTGATATTAGCATCTTCTTTATGGGCATGTATGAGAATGTCCTTCCCAAGGCATTCAGCATGGAGCAACCATGCATAACAGAATGTTGGGGTTTTTTGTTTTCCTAGACTGGAGAATGAAGCCAAGGAAAAGAAATCTTAGCTTGGTTTTAGGTAGCTCTTTCCACCAGTCAGATCTGTTTTGCCAATTAGAATTATAGTGAGAATCATGGTGAGAAGCATGGTGACAATCACTAGGAGATGATGTTAAGAGAACACTCAGTGGAAAATGCTTCACCTATTTGTGACGATTCTCCCAGTAGCTGTTCAGTTGTAAAACAGTAATTTAACATACAGAGTAACCTGGAATCTGTGTCATGTGCTTATTCACCTAGGCTGTTGGCTTAAGTGAAGATAGAGATGACGGGACCAAACAATGTTTGTCATTGGTCATGGGTATAAATGTAATGCCCCTTGGTTTCATTTCCTTCAAAAACACAAGAAAATGATTTGATTATCTCTTCTCTGTGGTTGGATTTTTCTTTCAAATGAATTCTTTGATTTGTGAGATATCATAGTGTTAGGCTCCCCGCTTCAACCAGATAGTACAGCAGTAGAATCTGTGACAGAGCACACCTGCACGCTAGCCGATGTCTGATATACTGCTTTATGTTGTGCTGAGTGAGGTAGCTAGAACCAAAAGTTAGCAGCCTCAACAGTTTCAGCCCAGGCACAAAGGAGAAGGTTCTCAGCCACAGTTCACAAAAGGGTTTGTAAAGCAAAGTGAGATGTGTGTATGCAGTAAGGACTGAGTTCCTTTGTCTTTCAGCAGTTCGTGCTACAATTATCATCTGCTTTAGATACACTATTTTGTATAGTCATATATTATTCTCTGGAAGACTGGTAGAAATTGCAGATATAACTCCCAAATGCAGCTTTTTTTACACTGATAGCTGCTTAGCATTTTCTCTCTTTTCCCTCTGCCTTGTCCTAGCCCTGGATATGCCTCCTCTTTTTGATATACAGCCTGTTTCCACAGTGTATTTGAGTGTTAGCACACTTGGTGAGGTATTTTCTTCAGTTGTTCTGCAATATACATGCTGTGCATTGTACATTGAGAAGGTCTTGTCCTGTATCTGTCATTTGACCTTGATTTAATCCCTTTTCAAAATAGTGTAACCTCTATGTTTTAGATCTACCATGTCCTTTTGACATTTCTCCAAAGAACAGATCAATATCTGCTGCATTCCCTTTATTCAAATGATGGATACCTTTGGATAATTCTGTAATCTTTGCTGTCCTGTTCACCATCAGATTCTCGAGGCACTGACCTTACACAGGAATTTCTTAGATGGCATGCAAGAACCATACCTGTCTCCAAAAGCTTACAGGAAATCCTAGTGGGTTCCCTGATTATCTATTTGGATTTTCTGAAATGGAGAAATCCATACATAATAAAAGTGAGACGTTTTGAGTTCTGATCTCTTGTAGGGTTCCACAAAACTTCACCAGCTGGGTGTCATTTGATCCACTTCCGTGTTTCTGTAATCTGTACTTTACTGAGATTTAAGTGTGATTCAGCCCTTTCCAAAAGGTTGCGTTCATGTGACTTCAGTGTTTAAGTATTCATAGGAGATGCCTAAGTGAGAAAATAAGGTGTTTAGTACCCAACTAATCTTAAGTTTGTTCTTGGAGCTCCTTTCTGGTGCTTCAAACTGGCACATTTGGGCTTGGAATAAGAGGAATCTTTAGAGGCATTTTTCATAATCCCACAGAAAGAGTTGTGATCCTCCCTTTTTTCAGCACTGACCAGATGATGCTAAATCTGAATCCAACAGCACAGTGGCTACTGGAATTCCATGGGAACTGCCTGCAATCAGGAGAAACTGGCAAACCTGAAGAAAGGTAAAAGATTTTAAGTGAGCACCAACACTACCCATCATTGTGATTGCTTTAAAATATCGTTTTGATTTACCTTTGAAAATGTGTTCTTTCCTATTTCAGGTCTTTTGTGTTTGCATTAATTTTTAGAGTTGTCCCTTTCTCTTGTTTCTCCTTACCCTGTACATTGTGTCTTTCTGTGTCCAACCGGGCACATGCTTGGGTGGGTCATGGATTGGTCTGTACAGTAGAGACATGAAGTATTTTATTACTAGATTGTAGTCTCAGATGATAAAATTGCCCAAATACCTTATGATGAACACAAACCAGACTGGATTTCTACTCAGAAGTATTGATCTGACAATTCACAATAGTACCGGAGTCTGTAGGACCTACTGAACTGCTCCTGATTTTAAAAGGATTTTGTCAGTATAACTTCTTAACGTTCATATTAGAAAGCAGCAAATAAAAACAAAAAGCAGGTTTGTGGTGGAGCATTCGGTCTAATTTTTAGCACATTGTCTCCTGACAGTTTTCTTTCAAGGCTTTAAAAGTACAAAAAGGAATCTCTGTGCTCTGGAAAGGACTCTGGAAAGGACAGATACATACTTTTACACACACGCTTTCCCAACTCCTTCAACATTGCTGTATTTGGAATTTTCTATTCTGAAAGAACACAAAATATTGTGATATTTCACTCTATCTCTTAGTAAGAGCTTCAACGAAAAGCTGAATAGTTTGAGTTTGAGTGTTGCTAAATAAAATGCAGGTCTGCAATGTGAAACGCCTTGTAAAATTTTCCTGGGTTAAGAAGACCTTTTTTTTCCCTTCCTCTCTTCCTTCTTATTCTGCCTTATTCTTCTTATTCTTGCCTTCTTATTCCTCTCTTTTTCTGCCTCTAGTAATNTCTTTTTTTTTCCCTTTCCTCTCTTCCTTCTTATATCACTCTCTTTTTCTGCCTCTAGTAATTGTGTTGCTTTTGTGGCTGCAGAGGAAAGCTTGAAAACACGTTCTGATTTGGTTTTTAAAACAAAGTTATGTCTTACATGCCTTGCAGCATTATTTAGAATCAATTCAGTCTTTCAGTGGAACATAGAGCAGATATTAGCAGAATTTTCTGTTTCTTCATCTAGAAGACCCAAGCTGTATCCCAATCCTAGAATGAAGCATCCTCTTCAGATGGCACTGACTCCACATGGGCTTAGGGAGAAGCAGAGAGAGGAGTATTCTAGAGAGCACTGCATAACTAAGAATAAAGAGATTTCGGGCATCTGGAGAATCTTCTGCTGCCTAATCTCACAGTATCTTTGTCTTCTGCACCAGAATAAACACTGTATTTAATGACCTAGTGAGTGTACTTGGTTGAGATATCATAAATACAGATTCTTGCTTCCAGTCCATGAGAAAGATTTTGAACTCAGAAGTCAAGGCTGTATTGACAGCTTGAAGATTAAGTCTGAAGTCCAGCATTTCAGGCAGGCATGTAAAAAGTTTTGTTATAGAGGAGAAGATGTAAACAATGGAGCCAAAATTCTTCAGATTTGTAACTGTTCAAAAATGCATCTATTGATTTATTAATCATTGAACAGGTGCTAGACGGTTGGTGAATTTTTTTTCCTTCCAAATACATAGAACAGTATAAATTTTATATTCTCTGGAAAATGTCAGATCAGTGCTGAAGGTTGCAATTTTGAGTGCCAGAAGGATGAAATGCCCATTAAAGATGGCAATTTTACTAGCAGTATGGGATTCCTGGGTACATGGTGAATTTAGCCATTAAAAATACCGGGTTTTGGCAGACACATGCTCTTTGTCCTATGTTCACTTTACAAATACCACTCAAAATGTCATTGTCATTTTTTGTGCATGTGATTACTCTCAAGGTGAGAAATGGGCATTTCCACACAGCTTGAAAGCTGTGATCCTTGAAAAATCGTCTTTATTCTCTGTCAGGAATGTCTGCAGTAGATTACACCGGAGTATCAAAAATACTAGGCCACAAACACCTTGCATCATTACCATAACTAAGCTACCCTCATAATGGTAACATTAAAAAAAAATCCAGAATGTTGAATAAGTTTTAGATTTTATACATCTTAAAATAAACAACCACTTTATCACTGTAAGGGAATTTACTTATTCCTCCCAATCTGCATTTATCAATAGCACTAACATTGTAGAAATAGAACAATTATATTTCAATGGCAGAGCTAAATATGGTGTCAGAGGTGTGAAGCAAATGGCATGGTTACTCAGTTCTTGGAGAATAATTTGCATTGTGAAAGCTCCATTCCCAGCAGGAATGACCCAGTAGGGTCTTTCCAACAACAAGCTACAACTTTCAAGTCAATTACTTAATGCAACACATAGAGTGTCTGTATTTCGCATGGTTATGTACACATTATGTGTGATTTCTCCTCGCTCAGAAAAGTTCTTAGAGTTAGATCCCACTCCTCTGCATACTAATGTAAATCATACAAAACCAAGGAAATTAACAGTTAAGCCATTCAGCTATTCGCCTACACTCAACTCACTTGGCTACCTCTGTTCTGCCTCTTCCCCCACACACATCTCCATCCTCCACTTGAACAACCCACAATTATCTTCATAATAAACCACTATGTTTATAATAATGGAGCCAAGAGCATCATCTATCAGTTTGCCTTAAACTTCCCATTGAACAGCCATGTTTCCAGGTATTCATACAAATGAATTTCAGCTACTTAATAGAATCTCAGTTACTTACAACCTTTATCAGGGTGAGTTTTTCCTAAGTATATCCCTCACTCTGAAATTTTGGGAAAGTGGCAACCAAAGCAGTGCAGCTATTTTCAACAGAAAACCTGAGGCAAGGTGGGTGATCTTGCTCAAGTTAAAGTACACTGGTGATTGGTTTTTTGAGGATATAAGAAATTTCAGTAGTTGAGGCAGGTCTCTAAAATCAATCGAGAAGCCAACATTTTTTTCCAGATCTGTAGGATACTCCACTGAAGTCGGAGCCATATGAGCTGTGTATAATTTTGCCAGACTTCCCAATTCTATCAGAAATTATAATGGTCCCTCCCGAAGTTGTAGGTAACTGAGCAGCCCTCTTTAACTGAGTAACAGTCACCACTTGGTGTGAGCTTTTCAATGGCTGGGCCCTAAAAAACAAGAATCTGTGCTTCCCTTACTATTGATTCTCTTCATTATTTTTTCATCTTTGCAGGACCCACAAGTTCAAGTTATCAGCTGCAACTCCCCCAGCCAGGGGCTGCAAAACATAGCAAACAAAACTTGCAGACCCCTGTAGAGGACTGACACCGATGAGGTAGGACCCCAGGCAAGGGACCCCTGGAGGAAGCCCTTCTGTGGTGTTGGTTAGCAGTGCCCTGGCACAGGAACAGTTCAGCCCTTGCTGCAGTCTCTGAAGGTGAAGATCTGAGGGGGGATTTAGAAAGGCAGAACTTGAAGGCTTAGCAGATATTGATAGGAAATTCCTTCCCCAAGTGTGAGGGGTAATGGAGGTAAAAGCATGACTGTGTTCATTTTGAAAGCGTTGCCTTAGAAGAAAATACCTTGTCTCAGACTAGAGAAATTTCTTCTAATTTGAAGAAGCTGGGGAAGTTTGGATATTGAACATGAGAGAGTCAGGGCTGAGTGGGTATGTTACAAGGGGTTTTGAAAGTCAAGACAAGTCATTTGTGTCTAATTTGACTGAGAATGCTACACAGAGCCAGTCCTAGGGAGAGGCAAGGGAAGGATATTTGTGCTAAGAGCTTGAGAGACAGAGGCCAGAGACCGGGAGAGGGAACTAGGAGAGAGCTGGGGAAGTGTCTGGACAATCTGAGATCAGCAATGGCAGTGAAAGGGGGCGGGAGGATGGGATGCTTGAAGCAACCTTTGTGTGAATGAAAGCTTGACAGAAATGGCAACAGTTTCTGAATTATTATAATATATTCCAGAGACATGCCAATTCGGGAGCTCACAATACAGCTGTTGTTTCTGAGGGAATAAGAAATTATTTTACCAATTTATGCAAGGGACTATTAAAAAGGTGGCAGATGAAGAAAAAATCTCTACATAAAAAGGAAAGTTAATTGCTCCAGAAAATGACTCACTGAGTGGTTCTAAAATCTATTCATGCATGAATACCAAAGTTTTTCTGTTTGGGTGTTTTTTGTTTGATTCCTTCATCCTAGAAAGGTAATTCTCACAGGCCACTATCTTCAAAAATAGTAATAGTTGCATGGACATAATAAAACAAAGCAGATATCTATTTGATTTAGATTCTTGAAATTGGGACGGTTACAGATACTGAAAAAAGGGGGTTTATTTCTATTTGCTGCATTTATCCCATGGGCATTTGTTCAGAGCACACAGCCTAACTTTCACTTTACCTTTGGGACTGTCAGGGGAATAACTTCAGCTGAGCATGGATCTGTTGTCACCAAAAGAAAGGTAAAATAAATTTCCAAGTTATTGCCTGGTAAATTACTGAGCTAAAGTAATGTGTTATGAGCAATGCTCACCTGGAGAGCTTAGATGCTATGCTAATCAGCACTAGAAGCATGTACCGGTTCCCTGTGAAGTTTTCATAGAATCATAGAATCATCAGGGATCAGAAGGGGCCTCAAAAGATCATCTAGTCCAGTCCCCCTGCCACAGCAGGACACCTAGACCAAGTTACACAACTGAACATTATGGATTAGAAGTGCCCTGGAAAGATCATCCAATCCAATCCCCCTGCCACAGCAGGATCACCCAGACCAATTCCAGACAGGTTTCAAATGTCTCCAGAGAAGGAGACTCCACAAACCCCTGGGCAGCCCCCTCCAGTGCCCCATCTCCCTCACTGGGAAGAAGTTACAGAATCGGTCACAGTTGGAAGGGACCACAGGATGGATCATCATCCAGTTCCAATCCCCTGCCA
>VZRI01003927.1:22272-61532 GCA_013397515.1 Upupa epops
GATTAGTCTGGGAAAAAGGAGGCTGAGGGGAGACTTTTCTGCACTTTACAAATAGCTGAAAGGAGGTTGTAGAGGTGGTCGGTTGCTTTTCCCAAGTCACTAGTGATAGAATGAGAGGAAATGGCCTCAAGCTACACCAGGAAAGATTTACGCTGACCATTAGGAAAAATTTCATCACCAAAAGAGTGGTCAGGTAGTGGAATGGGCTGCCCAGGGGAGTGGTGGAGTCACCATCCCTGGAAGTGTTCAGAATGCGTGTAGATCTGGCACTTGGAAACATGTTTTAGTGGACCTGGTGGCACTGAGTTGACTGTTGGACTTGATGACCCGGGAGGTCTCTTCCAACCTTGATGATTTTATGATTCTATAATTGTTCATTTTAGCATGGGGGCTGATTTAAAAGCAATATTCTGCAAAGAACCCATCACCGACAGAATTTGCGGAGGTGCCTTTTACGAGTGTAGGTGTCTTGAAACAAATCACAGCTTTGATCTTTTTTTTAAAAGCAGCAGCTGGGTGTTTTAGTTAGGCAGGTATCACTAAGTCCCAGCTCACCAGCTCCAAACAAGTAAGCAGTTTTCCTGAGGGATTAGCTTTGCTACCTGCCAGACCTGGGAGAAATCAGGATTGGGGACTTGGGTACCATGAGACTTCTAAGAGCATCTCACATACATGCAAGGATATTTGCTCTCTCACTTCTAGCCTGGAATTTTGTTGAGCATGCTCCCCCTCTAGATAGATGTGAAACATAAGAGCATTGTAATAGTATGAGGCCCCCTAGGTTTCAATTTAGATTTTTATTCATATTTTTTGTGACTGTGGGTGTTTGTGTTGGATGTGCTAAATATGAGCCAGCAGTGTGCTCAGGTGGCTAAGAAAGCCAATGGCATCCTGGCTTGTATCAGAAATAGTGAAGTCCATAGGAGTAGGGAAGTCATTGTCCCCCTGCACTCAACACTGGTGAGGCCATGCCTCGAGCACCGTATTTTGACACCTCAACACAAAAAAGATGTTGAGGTTCTGAAGCGGCTCCAAAGAAAGGCCACAAGCTCAGCGAAGGGTCTAGAGAACAGGTCTTATGAGGAAACTGGGGCTATTTAGTCTGAAGAAAAGGAGGCTGAGGGGAGGCCTTATTGCTGTCTACAACTACCTGAAAGGAGGTTGTAGAGAAGTGGGTGTTGGTCTCTTCTCACAAGTAACAAGTGATAGGACAAGAGGAAATGGCCTCAAGGCTAATAAAGGCAAATAAGCTCAAAAAAATTATGAGGAGGAAAAATTGAAAGAAATGTAATATGTGAGTTCTCAATGAAAATAAATAGGCAGCCAGATGTGTTTATTGCAAAAAAACCCCTACAACTTACAAAAACAAGGCTGTAATGCCATCTTGGGGTTTCTGGCGACATCTCAATCCAGCAGAGCTCTGCTCATTTGGTTTTTGAATGTCAAATGAAACCTCCTGATGCCATTGAGTCTCTCAGTTGCTTCTCATTGATTCTGTATTATTTCAACAGTGGAAAAATAACACCCTTATTTTCACAGCCACAGTATCTCACACTGGGATAGAAATGTACATGGGCTTATTGAATAGCAATTCTGTTCATTTTTATCAAACTTCTGTGTTATCACTATGGATTAGAAAGCTATGTATTCTTTTATTGCTGTCACGTGAAAGACAATTTGTCAAATATAATGTAGTGTAAGTCTTTATTAGGCTGAGGGATATAAACTGCTCTTCCCAGCTGTCTTCCATTTATTTTAAATTCACCTTGTCATTACAAATGTTACCCCAAACAAGTCTCTAACTGGTCCTTCTGATTTCTTGTAAACATTTTTCTCATATTGCACAGAAAGGATAATAAAATCAGAATAAAACTTGATTTGTGAAATGAGTGAGAACACTCGCTGTTTAGCCATAAGTTCATGCAAAATGGGTTAGAACTTTGAGACCAATTATAACAGGAAGAGTTTAAATTTTGTTAATTTTGTTTGATTTCATTTTTCCACATAGCAGACCTCATAGTGCTGTGCTCTTTATCAGTAGCTAGAAAGGTGGCAGCCTTGAACAGTATCAAGGCTGTCTCTCTAATGATTCCCTCACCTCAGTCAAGACAGTTGACTCAAACTGGCCAAAGGGATGGTCTGTACCATATGATATCTGCTTAACAATAAAAGCTAAGAAAAAGGAGGCGCTTCATCACTATAATGTTTGCCTTCCAGTGAAACTGCTATGTGTACTTCAGGTCTTCTTCACAGAGAGTTGCTGGGCTTTGCCTCATGATTAGAAGTAGAAACTAAATGTTTGGCTTCTGTTTTCTTTCCCATGTGCTTTGCTTTTCCTTTATTAAACTTCATTTATCTTGATCTGTGAGGGTTTTTTTCCATCTTATTTTCTCCCTCTCTGTCCTACTGAGTCAGGGAGTGGCAATGCAACTCAGCTAGGACCTGGTGTCCACCCACTATCAACCCACTACAAGAGGAAATAGTGCCAATGTAAAATGTACAGCCTGAAGTATTCTATCGTATGCAGAAATCACAAAAACTCCATTAATTTATTACATAAAAGTCAATTTCACTGTCTGTGATGACAGTAGAGAAGACTAACAGTTAAATTACAGGAAATTGAAACGCTGTTCTTTGTAGAATGCTCCTCAAATAGGCATTCTGATCACTGAGAAATATTTAGAATATTTATATATATATATATATTTTAAATATTCATTAGAAACAGCAAAATTCTGAGAATTTTATGTTATGGTAACTGAGCAGACATTCCTTTGTGCCTTAGAAAATCATTTTGTGACTGAGCTGAGTTCACATCCACCTGAACCTTCCTTAACAATCATCTGCCTATCAAGTCTAGGCCAAAATCCCTTTAGTGGTCCTTCTAACCTAGGTTAGGCATGTGTTTCTTGTTCTTACAGCTAGGAAACCTCCTAATTTCTCAACTAAATCTTCACAACTTCAATCTGAAATGGTTATTTCTCATCCTGCTTCTGGCAAACATAGAGGAAACTGATCACCAGCCTAACGCTTACAGCATTACATTACATTTTTGCATAGGATGTCATCATACTCTCATCTCTTCTCTAAATATTATTCTCAGATTTTCGAAATGGCTGTAATTTTTGGTTGCTCTTTCATGGGCTTTCTCTGCCATCAACAAAACTTTTGAACATTGTTGAAAATAACCAGCCATCAGTACTCTGGTGCAGACCTTGTACATATTGTACAGGTGACCTCTGGTGTCCTGCTCAGATCCTGCTGCTAAGACATCCCAGAATGATGCTCTGAGCATTTCCTGGTTTCATCCCCTGATGACTTACGCTCTGTCTTTGGTCTTCTCCACCCTCTGCTAATGGTCTGTTGCTGTCTGGTCAGGTATTCTTTACTTTGTGTTTGTATATTTGATACTAGCTACATAAATCCAAAACGTAATGCTACCATCCCAAACTTCTTGCACTGGGTAAGAAGTTTGAATGCACAGGCACTGTTCAGTTCTGTGAATTGCCTTGAAGCTTTATTATTAGTTAAGTGGAGGGCTTTTATCAATCTTAAAGAAACTTGTGTATATTACCTAACATTTTTTGGGAAAACCCAAACAACTCGCTTTCAGAATTTAAAAATTATTCTCAACTTTCACTTTCTTCTTAGGAATGAGCACTTTATTCTAATGCACTTTAATTGATAAAACTTTATCAAAAGCATCAAGAGTTATGTGAAGCTACACTTGACCTGGAGTGAAGTATCAAGAGTTTTTAAACGTTTAACTTATAGTGTATATTAGTATGAAACTAAGTTGAGCAGAACCCATTAATGTCACAGTGGTCGGTTACCAATGGAAATAAATAATTCATGATGAAGGGAATTAGTCTAATTAGCAGGCAGTTTGAGTCCTTTGATAAAACCCAGCTCTAATTCCGTGAAGGGCAGGAAGTGCTGTCATCAGTCAGCCCTGAAAAGATTAGCATCTATTATGAATGAGGTTAGACACCCTAGTGAAGTCATGTGTGTCCTGGAGACAAACTTAATATGTTCCAGAATGGGACACAGTTTGTCTCACCAACACATCATGATTCCTACTGGGCTATTGTATGTAATAACAAGCAAAGATCAGTGTTCTTTCCTATCATTCTCCCCCTGTCCATCATTCTGACAACTGTGCAAATACATTTTCCATGCAAAGCAGGGAATGTGCCCAGAATACTTGTAAAATTGCATGAGATGTCAAAGAAAATGTGTTACCTTTTCTCAGCAAGCTAAAACCAAACAAACCAAAACACTAGCGCGGAAAGAAGGTTTGGAAATACACCAGGCAAATGTATGGGGTGTAGAGGGAGGTGCATCTGTTTTGGAGTACGTTGATCGCATTTGAAAACATTACTGACATCTGTCATAAGATGCATGGGTAAATCTATAGACACAGCTATTGCATGATAGAAAGGTTTGTAAATAACTGGTGATCCTAGAAGCTTAATGTAGTGGATGGATAGATAGAAGCCACGTCCTGGAAAATTGCCGAGACCTCTGGAAGTATGGCCTTTAAAAGAGATGAGGCTTCTTTGTGTTATCTATTTTCATATAGAAGTGTTCACTGGTTCATTTGAGGAGACTAGCTGGGAGCTGTGCAAGCTTCACGGTTTTGTACTACATGCTGACGCAACATCAGCTGTGTTTCCATTTTTGCTTATGAGCCTTTTGAAATTATATGTTTCCATTTTGCAATTTGATGCAATAATGAAGAAACTCCACATTTGTACGTTATTGTATTGCCTGTTTTTATTGTAGGAAATTAATTGCTCCTTTTATTTATGTTATTAAAGGGGGAGAAAACAATTTTGCAGTATTTTATCATTTGCTGTAATAATTATCATACTAGTAATACAACGGGAGCCTTAGAAAGAGTATATTATGTTCAAATGTCTGAACAGCACTTTATATGCTGACACTTGTGGCTGGGGAATGTTGGTCTTCAAAGAACATTGAAAAAGATAACAATAAGTTACTAATAATATCCCTAATGAGCTTAAGATGATTTATAATACAGAAATGAAAGGGAAAAGAATAAGTGTAGTCAACACAAGAAATGATTTTCAAAGAAAAAGAATAACATAGCAACTCAGCTGTCTACAAACTAAATGACAATGAAGCACTGATATTGCAGGAAGTTCCAGAAGCAACTGCTATGCTAACTTCAAGTAGATTCCTAGATGAGATGAAAAATCATTGATCTTCTCTGGAGTCTTTATCGCTTGAAGTTTCTGGATGAAGAAAGACATACAAAGACATACTTGACCTTGGTTTGTTCACTTTTGTATTGAATTCACTGTCTAGTAAAAGCCAGGAGGACAAAATTCAATGTTATGATCATTTTAGGGGTCTGTAATCCCTGTGCCTCTTAAAATGACCTATAGTGTGGGTGTGGCTTGGCCTAACAAATCAGTTTATTCCAATAATGTTATCCAAGCATTATTTGTTCTATATATCCTAATAACATTTATCCCAGGTCATACTTTGGTATACTTTTGGTCACACTTTGCACCTAGAGAGAGGAGTAATGATTTCTTCTTTAAAAAGACTCCTCAGTACTTTCCAGTCTTGCCTAAGGAAAGCTGAAGTGACTCAACATAGACACTTGGCCTTTTTTTGTCTGTGATGTGCAATATCTCTCTCAGGAGCTGCTGTGTTTTCCACATTATTCCCTCCAGAAATTGTAGAGTGAAGCACAAGGAGCAGGTGAGGGTTAGTGACCAAAGGCTGGCTATGTCCACCTTTGCTCTGTGGGTCTGTGTAAGGTTTCCACAAGGCACTGTGTGCTCTGATGTCAGAGGGCCTGAGTCATAGAATCATAGTACAGTTTATGTTGGGAGGGATCTTTAAAGGACATCTGGTCCAGCACCCTGCAATAAGCAGGGACATCTTCAAAGAGAACAGGTGATCATGGGCAAATACGGACCTTTCAGTCAATAAATCTGATGTGGTTATACAGCTCAGCTGTATTCCCCCTGAACAAAGATGCTCATGCCAAGTACAACCAGAGTACAAATTCTTAATTAGCTGGTTTTTCCTTGAACAATGTTTTAAATAGTACCCTTATTCTTATTTTCTGTTTATTCTGCTTTCAGGATGAGGAGGGTAACACTGTGAAACTGGTTAAACTGCATGGGATTTGTGACTCTTAATAATGTGCTTCTTATTTGCATTGCTATGTCCATGTAACAACATCTAATTTCTTATCTGCTGGGAGAGGTGCAGTCACTGCATCAGGAAAACTGGAGAAGTCTCTGGAGTTTCCATGTTGCATGACGAAGAGGCCACACACCTCAGGTGGCCATGTCACTATGGAGCTGCTCTTTCACATTGTACAGTGAATTCTAAGGGACAGCAAGTTGGTGAAAGAAGATCCCTTCCCTGAATTGTGCTTTATCTCAGCAGTCGTCTCACCTGTTCCCTCACTAAGGAATCCTTATGGGATATCATCCGTTAATCAATTCCTCTCCTTCCTGCTATTCTGTAACTGGTGTTTACATGTGTCATCCCGTGTCCTTATTGTCCTTAATCCTCACGTGCACCCTCCCACAACACCAATACAGTGACATATTGCAGCAACAGACACGTCATCCACATTCACAACTAAATCTATAACACACTGAACCACTTTCAAGTCTTACAAAAGTGGGCGTAACAGTCCTCTGTTAGTCCATTCTCACTACTGATCACACTTTTAATGTGTTCTTGCTGCATGTTTTATTCAAGGGCTCTTGTCATGCGTGTCAGTGTGAGCCATCTCTTCAGTAAATAAAGGACAGTTTAGATGCTGTAAATAACACAGCTAAAACTGTCTTGAAGAATACAACACACTGGTTGTCTCACGCTTGTCTTTGATTCACAATGTAATATATACATAAGTAATGTAAAATAGTATGCGTATAAGCATACAATATACTATGCTATTGAAACCAACAGCTGCCCACTATCCCAATCTCAGATCAGCTTATGTTCTCAAATACCTTCTGAAGAATATTAGACATTGGCTGCACCTGCTGAACAGAAGCATGGAGCAGAAAAACCTATGTCCCTTGGTTTCTCAATTTATCATGAAATTAACTTCTTTAATGCCAGCAATGTAAATTCAGATGCTGCGATTCAGAAAGTTTTCTCTACTCTTAAAAAGCAGATGAACTAGATAATCATTGTAGGACCCTTCCAACTGAAGTACTGTACTATAGAGCAGTGAAGAACAGCATAAAAGAGAATACAGGTACAGATTAAGGTAATATCACATTATGCCCTGCTTTTAGTCTATGTTTATCTGCATCAATCCAACCAAAGTTTACTTGGTATCGATAGAGCAACAGGATGGAAAGGGACTGAGGTAAAGTTACAGGAATTTTCAGCAGGAAAGTATCCAGTTCTCAGGGCATTAATGGGAGCACATAAAAGGGAGTGCACAGCAGTATGACAAGCAGGAGAAGGAAGGGATCATGGAGGCTAATATTGCTGGGTGAAAGAAAACAGTGGCATGTGAAGTCAGTAGCATACACTGAAGGAGCCATCTATCTTGAGCCCCATTAAAAAGAAGCTGGAACTTGAGATAACGTAGAGGCAAGTGAACTTTTTACTGCCTTAGTTCTAACTGGTTGTGTTTCATATCATGGCCTGACTGTCATCAGTGGGTTTTTAGATGAAAAATACAGCTCACACTCTAACTCTGTGTGAATCCTATCCAGAGGGAACATTCTGGGAGCATTTCCCATCTTTTGAACAGAGCGGAAGCCCTGGTTAAATGGAGAGAGAAATACAGACACTCGTTTCACTGTAGCCCTTGTGACCCAAGAGGATGAAACGTATTTGCCATCAGTTTAACAGCACAAGACACTCATATGGCAAGTCTGCAGTCCTGATCTATGGGAGGTTCTTGTTCACCCAGCAAGGTGATGCCTGGGAGAAACAGCAATAGTAAAATAAGCTCTTACGAGAAGTCCTTAATCACATAATATTTTGTATGATTTTAATTTCATAATTATTTTATTTCTATTCTATTAATTTGCTGGTGATTGCCTCTACTTATATTTTTCACCTTTTTCAGCTGTAGCTCTTTCCTTGCCAGTGCCTTAGGCTCTCACTTCTTTTGTTGGTTTTTCCCAGACTCAGAGCATCACCTGGAAACTTCTGAGGGTGCCACCAAAAGAGGCAGCAGTGAGAACCCACAGGGGAGAAGGTCTTTTTGTTACTATACTCAGATGTCAAGTTCTCATCTGCTTTTTCCATAAAGAAATAGGAATTTGTTCTTAAGATTCTCAAATGAACTGAAATCTCACTCAGCTTATTTACTAAACGTGCAGCACATTGTGATATTTTGCCACATCTCTCGTTGGAGGTTTTTATCTCCAAACCAGGCAACAACGTGACCTTCTCATATAATATTATCTGTATAAATGCAACTTGATCTTTACAGGTGCACCAACATTTTGAAGCTAACCAACTTTCTTTGCTCAGTGTACTGTAACTTCTGTTCCATAACTGAATCAGAACTCTTCTCCTGGACAGCTTCACTCAAGTTTGCATTTCTTTGAGTAATACACCTTCAGACCAGTGCCTTGCTTTGATGTATTACAGTGATGGACTGAAGAGTTCGTGTAATACATCATCACAGTCAGCTGGTGCTGGACGCCAAGGATTGAGAGACTGAGCCAGGTGTTTTTCCGATGTATTCTGGTAATGCATCACTGGATGATGGAAGCTGATAATGTATTGCTTCAAAATGACACCACTCAGAAAAGGAAGATCTGAAAGGTGCTGTTTCTGTATAATGAGGCATTCGAAGTATGAAACGGGACTGCAGACTCCTAGAACAAGATGTTTGAAATAAATGAGCTTTCTATAGTATTATATTAGTAATGTGGCTAAACAGGTCCACAGACATCATGTCTAATCTGATTTCCAGTATCTCTTTGTGATGCTGCTTTTGTGTAGGTCAAAGACAATCCTAGCAGGAGTTTTAACTTCAATTCTTTTAGAGCTAAGCAGCTCAAAATGCAAGCAACCCAGAATAAGAAACAGGTCTGAGTTATATTGTCTGAAAAAATTCAAAGAACTGGGATTGCCCCTCACTTTGGAGTATCATTATTGCCACTTGGATGTCACTCTTTTAGTGAACTGAGCACAACTGTGGCAATGGCAGTAGTCTTCCACCTTTCCCTTGGTGAAGTACTCTGCATCCCAATACACCACAGTTGTGATTGACTTTTCCTAAGGCTTGGCTGAAGACAAGGAATGTTCCTTTGGCCATCTCTTCATTTTATCTCTGTTCTTCTTTTCCTGACACACATGCAGAGTAAGGACAAACAGTAACTGATTCCTAATTAATAACATCAATTAAATAGGAAATTTTTGGAAAAGGCAGCAATTCTGAACATTTGCTTCAAAACTGTCTCTTTGATAAAGTGGGGGGTATGTATGTGTGAAAGTATTTCCTCTGAGTTTACTTTTAACCTCAGGACAAACATTTCCAGGAAAAAAATGGAAAGCTCCTTTTTAAAATCATTAGCTGCATCTATACTGGTGCCTCTTCTAAACACTTCATCTTTGTTAAACACAGGGCTGTTTAAAACTCAGCATGCATCAACCTCATTTTATCTTTGGCAAACCCTTGAAGATAATTAGTCCCTACCCTCAAGATTTATGTGTGGAAGGTTTAGTATGCAAAACTAAGGTGAAGTGTATTTTACTTAGAGTAAATATACTTTTCTGTCTGTGATCAAATATTGTAAATTATGGGAACTGTAAACATTAAGAATGGTCTTGCGGCATGTAATTCTGAATCAAAACTATTCCAACCTTGTATATACTCAGGTCCATACCAGTAAAAATCAGTTTGCCAGCATAAATTTAATCACAGATTCTAAAAAAAGATGATTTGCTTGGCAGAATTATGAAGTCAGGTAGCTTCACAGCCTGCATTTTCATAGCCACCACAAGGTTAGCATAACTAATGTGCTATACACTGTGACTTACCCTGCAGAAGAGTGACTGTGTGCTCAATATCTGATCCATTGCCAGTACCACCATTTATTTTCTTCAGCTTTGGTATCACAGTATCACAGTATCACAGTAATGATGAAGCTGGAAAAGATCTTAAAGATCATCCAGTCCAAAAACCAACATAAAACCAACCAAGTAAACCTAAACAACTATACTAAGGAGCTGGTTGTTTTCAGCCCCTGCCTGCTTCTCATCTCAAAGTTCATGCGTAGTACTTTGCGAGGGCAAGTTCTATAGAATTACATCTGTAATTTATTTCCTGCAGTTGACTGTGGGTATAAATGATCTCAGTAATCCTCCGAAGACTTTTTGGTTTTAAAAAATGAAACAAGCATTTTCTGTGCTTGCTTTTGAAGACCATCTCTTTTCATTCACAAAATTATATACATAGTTGGCAATCAACCTTGAAGCATTATGGACAAATTTTACTCACTGGTGACTGCTCATCTTTTATTTTTCTTTTAAAGTATTTTTGTGTTTCCTATAAACATTCTGGCTAACATGTATCACAGTAATGATGAGGCTGGAAAAGACCTTAACGATCATCCAGTCCAACCTAAAACCAACCAAGGAAACCTAACATCTAACATCTGATATATATATATAGGTCACAAGTTCACATGTGAAGAGTTATGCCTGTAAGGGGCTGGTGAAGAGTACCAGGTATACATTGCCTCTGTTACAACTTTTTGTCATAGTTAAAATAATGTTTGCTAATGTCTTCTTGGATGAAACCTCACTGAAATTGAACATGCACTCAGCTCATTTATGGTCTAACAAGTGTTGTCCTGAGCCAGCAGTTGATCAACACACAAGAATTTTTGTAAAATTCAGCAGATCTGCTAAGATTATATAGTGAGACAGCACTTCCACTTCTATTTTCTGTCACACAACAGGTATCTATCTCATCTCCACTCTGTATGGAAAAATGATGAAACTTATGCTTAGCTCGCCTCACAAGCCTGGACACTACGACAACTTTCTAATCCAAATAATTGTTTAAGATTATTACACTGATAATTATTGTGGTGATAATAACACATTATTTCAGCCGACAATACATTAGTGCCATAGGGAGATAAACTGCATGGATTTATCTTGATAACAAAATGGATCACTATTAACTATGACTGTAATTTTTCCATCCCTGCACAAAGAAATCTCCCATTGAGTTCATTGTCTATTGACTGCCTGCTGTTAAGAGTTTTCTCTAGACATATGCAACAGGACTGGATTCTGAACTGGTATAATGTCATCGTTGTTAGTCTACTATTGTCTAGGCTAGCTCCAAAAGCTTGTATTGTTTCTTAGCATTGAAGAAGCAGAACTTAGAGCTTGGAAATACCTCTTAAAAATTATGAAATGCAAGATGAATAAGGGATAAAACCAACCGTGATTCTATTGGGATATCATAGGGTAGGTTTATAATTGAGAACCTACTGTTTCCTCTATGTAGAAGCATAGAACAGATGGGTCTACATCCATTGTCTTCCACCATTAAAGAAAAACCTTCACTATATTGATGCTATAAACTTTGAATGTTACTGTTCCAGGCTTTGATTGTAATTTTCATGTGTAGTAACTAATATCTTTTAACCCTGATGTTTATTCTTATTGTGAAAACTATCTACGATCACTCGATTCAAGAGAAAGGTGTTTGACATTGACTGTGTTTTTGGAGGAAGACAAACAGAACTGCATTGTTAAAAGCCTTCAGCCCTTAAAAATCTTCAGCCCAAGTGAAAAGTGGCTTCAAAAAGCTTTGCATCTAACGCTGAGTCTTCACTTCACACTTACTTACAAAACTATTAAAAATCTCTACCTGTTTTGTTTAATTCTTCTGGTTTGTCTGTCTCCTGCGTGTTTATCCCTGTGCTGTGCTGGGTTTCTTACTTAGTCTTTACACCATACCTTTTTCAAGAAAAGTAAATTAAATAATCCAGGTCAAGAATATTATAAAATACTTGTGGAATTTTTGTGATCGCAATTGCCATGGACATTTACTTGCTAAAAATTACATTTTACACCAAAGCACTAACATTAATATGCAAATCAGCAGACTATAAAATTCATTTTGGTGCCTCCAGGCCAGTATTTTTATAAATACAGAAACATAATAATGAATCCTCCAGAGAACTGAAAATAATTATACACATTTACAACAAAGCCCAAGGCAGAGTCTCCTTTTAACTGTCTGTTTTTAATATAATTTAAATCTTGTTAAAACTTAATTACCAATTCTCTTCTGTAATAATTTAGGCACAAGAGCTGAGATCTAGGTTTGCTGTTTGAGACAGAAACAAAGACACTAAGACACAGATTGACAAAATAGGACCACGCACAGAAAAGCTTGGTAAATGAAAAGTCATTGCAGATGATGACAAAGAGCAGAATATGTATCTAACTATTAAGATCCACATACAGTAGGACTGAGCTGATGTCTTACATGATGGTAAATTTAGGCATATATATAAGCCTAAATATATTTACATTTTACATATTCACACATACCTCTATGTAGTGATTTATTGATTCATACTGGTATAGCTCAAGCTGTATCTACCTAGGAGGAGAACTGCAGGACCAGTGCTTACATCCTCTGTTCCTGTTCTCAAGCGCATCTCAGTCTCGGAAATAATAGCTGATCTCAGTCTGGGAGGTGATAGCTGCTCAGAACAGTTTCAGGTTTAAAACTGGCCAGGCTACAGGGTTTAGGTAATGTGTGAATTAAGCACATCTTATGAAGAATTTCTACTTGTTTGAATGCCTGTGAATCCATGTGTATTAATTTAGAAGTCTGCACTTCCAAACAATGTCATCTATTCTTGTTCTCCACGGCTGATACAAACTGGCACAATAGCAACTCTACCTTTCTGTATGAGGTCAGGGAGAGGGCCTCAACTTTTTACTCAAAATAAAACCCTTGGTAATCAATTTAAATAAATATTTCACTGTCAAAGTATTATGTGGACTGATTCACAGAAGATTCCATTCCAAATACTTTATCACATGTTCATCCAAATACCCCAGCAATATCTTCTCTTTTTTACATTAAAAGTAAAGCTGACAGCAGACCATATGTCTTCTCTGCACTGTGGTGCTGCCCCCAGTCCTCCCACCCCCCTTCCTCCAATTTCACATTATCTGCCAAGAAAGATGAGAAGTCTGAAAACACGGCAGCTTCTTGATTTCCTTCATCAGTGGAGGAAATATCCCATCAGCATGGAGACTGCTGCCTCACGTCTTTTTGTCATGTTTGCCAGCTAGTGTTTAATAACAAGTGTCATTGTCTGTTCCCCTGCTTTGAACTAGAACACATTTCTGTTAGCCTTCACATTGAACTGAAAGCAGCTTTGTATTGATTTAATTCACCCTTTTTGCTATGACCATACTCACAATGAGAGACATGCATCCAAACTTCCAGCTATTGCACAATTGCCACTGGGCATAAATTCAAGTGATTTGGCGCAGCATCTGGTTGGGAATCAATTCCCATTGGTTCATTTTGTCCAGGGTATGCATTCCTTTTGATTGAAACGCCAGGCATTTGTTGGCATTACTGATGCTCATGACAGTCATCCTCAGAGCACTTCTTTGCAATTTCAGATCCCATATTCACACTGTTAAAGGAAATGAGATTTGCAGAATATTAGAGAAGACAGTACGTCACAGATTTCACATACTTACAGTATTGTACTATAGCCTGTTCTCTTGCAAATACACAAGTTCACCATATTTGTGACTGACACATCACATGCCTCAATTTTCCTAGTCTGATAATGCTTAAGTCCTAAGGTGTCAAAATGTATGTTTTGATTTATGCTACTCACAAGTCTTGTAGCTTTCACATGGAAATGGTATCCCTCAGAGGTAGCCATATAAAATGAGCCTCTTTAATTTTTAAAACCTTAGCATTTAAATTGAGTGACAAATATGTGGGCATTTGTACCAATGCAACTGAAGCTGAAGTTGAGGAGTTTCCTACACTGGACTAAGTTCTAAATTAGGCTGTGAATACTTTGCTTCTAATCATTGTTTGCCATGCGGCACAACTGCAGTGGGTGTGAAAATGGAGGTGTGATATTTTCTAGGCTGTTTGTGAGCCAGGAAACACTTATGAAGCAGCAACATGAGCCTGAAGATGACCTTGCTAAAGCTGACCCTGCTCTCAGTGCAGAAAATGCTGTTTAAATATGTCAAATAAAATAGCATATCTGTTTCTTGCTCTGTGATAGAATGATTAGAACTTCCTGATGTTGTAGGCTCTGGATCTACACTGCTTACAACTGAGCTTTGTAAACTTGTCAGCTTTCAGGTAAACCTGATGGAGTGGAGAGCTTTCCTGAACCTGCTCAAGATGTTAGCAATGTGACACAGCACTGCAGGAGCTTGTGTCTCCAGGGGGAAAAGTCCAAAAGACTGAAGCTGGCCCACTGCAATAAGATGCCTGAAGAAGGAACTAAAAAGTGATGCGAGTACATTTAAGAAATGTGATTTATTCAAACAATTCAACTACATTAGGTTTTGGTGCTAGGCATAGGTTTTCTAGTGACACTTCAAGAAAATATCAAAGATGACAGAAATGGCTCCAAGGCACGTGTGAAAAAACCCAGATTCTCCAATGGGTGCAACAGAAATATTGTACCTGAAGAAGCTTCAGAAATTTTGGCCGAATGTCTACTATTAATGCAACTCTCTGACAACTCTGGAGAAGATTGCCATTGTCAGGCTGTCTGTAGACTGGACTACCTCAGACAACCACAAGCTGGAATCTGAGAGTGTTCAGTAATGCCTGCTATAATGTACTTAGTTGTAAGAGGAGGCAACACCTACCCAACCACATATCCTGTTCTTGCTGTACCTTGGAGGCCTGCAGGTCCCAAGTAAGGCCCATGTGTAAGAAGAGAAAAGACCTCCTATTTGCTCTGCTTGAGGCTCGAAATACTAACTATCTTAATTCTGATGAACAGCTGGTGAAATGCCAAAGAGGTAGGGAGTGGGAGGTTAACAACATGCTCGTTGGCATTGCTTCTTCTCCTTTGTGCTGAATTCCTCTGAAACACATCCTGGCCATTTATTACCAAGAAATGAGATAATGTGACCAAGAGTAATTCCTTTAAGCAAACAATTCATTCCATACCATGTAATAAAGATGGCTGCTGATACTGCACGAGAGGAACACGTATCATGCTGATGAATTTCATGTACCTGATGGTGCAGGCACAAAATGTTCACTGCATCCTTTGCGACTCTTGCAAGCTCTAAGGTCCAGATAAGCACCAGGATGGCTTAGGTGCATTGAATCCTTCCCACTCTGAGTAAGGTTCCAGTCTTCACAGTCCCTGTGGAGTATCTCTCATGAGAAAGTAAGGTTCCAAAACCTTATAGTTGTTATGTAACAGTAGCTGATAGTTGTGGAGAGAAAAAGACTTTCTTGTTTAATCCTAGAAGCCTCTTTAACATATAGGTACTCAATTTCCTTGAAGATAAAGAATTTTCTTTGTGGCCCTTATAGAATCATATAGTTGGAAAGGACCTCAGAAGGTCATCTAGTCCAACTACCCTGTAGCAAGCAAGGACATCTCTCATGAAACCAGGTTACCCAGAGCCCCATCAAGCCCGACTTTGAATCCCTCCAGAGATGGGGCCTCTACTGGTGCTCTAAGCAACCTGTTCCAGTGATCCACCACCAATATATTGAAAAGCTTTTTCCTGATATCTAACCTAAGTCTACCCTTTTCCAGGTTCAAACCATTACACCTTGTCCTATTGTTACATAACCTATTGAATAGTCCTTCCCCAGCCTTCTTACAAGGCCCTTTCAGATATTGGAAGGTCACTATAAGGTCTCCCTGGAGCTTTCTCCCCTTCAGACTCAACTCTCCCCTTCCCTCCCAACTCTCTCAGCCTGCCCTCGTAAGAGAGGTTCTCCAGTNCGACTTTGAATCCCTCCAGAGATGGGGCCTCTACTGGTGCTCTAAGCAACCTGTTCCAGTGATCCACCACCAATATATTGAAAAGCTTTTTCCTGATATCTAACCTAAGTCTACCCTTTTCCAGGTTCAAACCATTACACC
The DNA here is from genome assembly GCA_013397515.1 of Upupa epops. NCBI lineage: Eukaryota > Metazoa > Chordata > Aves > Bucerotiformes > Upupidae > Upupa > Upupa epops. The sequence continues at coordinate 38,391 of VZRI01003927.1, forward strand.
TTGTCCTATTGTTACATAACCTATTGAATAGTCCTTCCCCAGCCTTCTTACAAGGCCCTTTCAGATATTGGAAGGTCACTATAAGGTCTCCCTGGAGCTTTCTCCCCTTCAGACTCAACTCTCCCCTTCCCTCCCAACTCTCTCAGCCTGCCCTCGTAAGAGAGGTTCTCCAGTCCTCTCATTGTTTTTTGTGGCTGTCCTTTGGACATGATCCAACACGTCCTCATCCTTCTTGTGTTGGGGGCTCCAAAGCTGAATGCGTTATTTCAGATGAGATGTCAGCAGGGCAGAGTAGAGAGGCAGAAGCACCTCTCTTGATCTGCAGACCACGCTCCTTTTGATGCATACTTGAAATGGAAAGTGCAAACATTTTAAGAAGCTTTCATAGGAGGAAAAATATTATGGGTTTCTTTCCTAATTGCCAGGAGAGGTGTAAATGCACAACCTATGCAAATGGGTTAGGCTGAGAACAAGACTGGATGACACGCTGGATGCCTTTAGGTGGGTGAAGTAACAGTTCACACTGGTGTTGTGACAGTCTCCAGAAGCAATGCTGCAATCACAGTATAGCAGACCTACAGTGTCACAGCTCTGTTCCACCTGTTCCACACCACCACACTCTCCTGTTCTCTCCAGTTATGCACTGCCTAGCCCAGGTTATTTAAAGGTAAATGATGAAAAGTATAAACATAAGAGTTCAAAATCCCTATCATCTTACACTATGAAATGCTGTTCTGAGTTAGGAAGACAGCATACCAGTTATGGTACACATGGTCTTCCAGTATCCTTTAAGGCTGTGATGGTGCAAGGCTGCACACACATACTTCTGCTTGAGTCCAGTGTTGGTAATACCAAGCATCTCAGGAAACCCAATGTGTGAAGCTTGTATCTTCATATCATGCCATAGGTAAAGTTTTAGTGTATCTTGCATTATTAATCATTAAGTTTTCTAATCCATTCTATCCTAGGGATCATTCATGCAACTACTTGGATAAACTAGTTTTAGTTTATCCTGTGTCATTAATCATTAAGTTTTCTAATCCATTCTATCCTAGGGATCATTCATGCAACTACTTGGAAGACCCAGCTTGATTTGTTGATCAATGAAGAAAATAAGACAAAATTAAGTGTTGCCTAAATTGAAGTTAATTGTTGACCCACTGGAGTTAATACCTCGTTTAGAGTAAACATTCAGAAGTTATATTTGTGCAAAGTAATGAATCTGAAGTATTTTGTTACTTTGGTTTTCTTACTGATCTATTTCAGAAAAACAGCAGGCCCTGGTGAATAAAAGAAATAAATTACTGCATGTTTCAAGTGGAGTTCATGTTAGTAAATAAGTCATTAGTCCAATTAAATAATGTTTGTCTCCAGAGATGAATTGTTTCCCATATCCCGGAACAGCTAGAATATCCCCAGGATGGCAGATATTTAAAGATTGGTAGCAAAACACGTCATTGGGCTATACAGTATTGGTGTGGTTTGCATGTAGAACAAAAGCTCTGTGTTGGTTTTTTTTTATAAGGCTGTTGTTAGTAAATTGTTAGGTTACCCAGAAGACTTGTTGAGATCAGAGAACAAGCCTGTGTAAAGAGGTCATGCTTAATACTAAAGATAGCCTGAACTGTGGATTTAATAAACCAGCATTATTCATTTGAAAACCGCAATGGGAAAGTAGTATCCTGTGGTCAGCCTGAAAGTTGCTCATGCAAAAGCAAAACCTGAGTGTTATGTGCTATATATTGATAGTCTTACAGAAATGAAACTGCAGGATTTCCCCAGGCTGTCCTTTAGAACAACTTTTTAACTTTGTCTTTGTAACAAGCTTAACAAAGTAATTAAATAAGTAAATTATATTTTGCTTTCTATGTACTTATTTAAGGCCCTGGGTTGGAATGATCCTTGATGTCAATACAAGCTGGGCAATGATGAGAGCTGGAAGACTTGGGAACTTTGGTGGATGAAAGGCTGGATGTGAGCTGACAATATGCACTTGCAACACAGAAAGCCAACTGCACCCAGGGCTGCATCAAAAATAGTATGGTCAGCAGGCCAAGAGAGGTGATTCTGCTCTGCTGAGACCTCACCTTGAGTACTCTGTGAAGCTCTGGAGTCCTCAGCACATGAACCAGTTGGAGAGAGTCCAGAGGAGGGCCACAAATATGACCTAAGGGATAAAGCACTTTCACTATGAGGACGGGCTAACAGAGTTGGTGCTAATTAACCTGGACAGGAGAAGGCTCAAGGGAGTCTTTATTCTGGCCTTTCAGTTCTTAAAGGGTTATTAAGAAAGATGGGGACAGTTCTTCTAGCAGGACTCGGTGACAGTACAAGAGGTAATGGTTTTAAACTACAAAAGGGGAGACAGATATAACAATTTTTACAGCGAGGGTGGTGACACACTGGAACAGGAAGCCCCATACCTGGAAGCACTACCGGTGAATCTGGGTGGCGCTCTGGGCAACCTGATCATGGCAGGAATGGTTGCCCTAGATGACCCTTGGTAGTCAAAGTCCCTTCCAACCCAAAGCATTCCAGGAGTCTCGGATTTTCTCTGTACGAATATATTTATAGGTTTCATTAGTTAAACCTCAGCTTACTGTGGTTCCATGAGGGGAGATACAGAGAGAGTGGGAGACTATTGGTAAAGAAATGACTGTGTTTTCAGGTTGCAATGAACTTCACTCAAGGAAAGGTTTGAAAAGAACAGATTCAGTGGCAGAAGAAATATCTAAACAAGCATTCAAAATATATATAGGAAAAGCAAAAATGAACAGTTTTTTGCCATTGCTGGCACTGATCCACAACTTACCATGCTGGTATTCCTGTGGACCTTTCCAGAGGCTTCACACACATTTTTTTTTAACTTTAGTTATATGGATTTATGCAAAAGTCTGTTAATTTTTAATTCATTTAATTCAAAGGATGACATTTTTAGAGTTATTTTAGTAAACGAATATTATCTCTGTGACCCAGAGTTCAACTCAAAATTTGTGCAAGCAAAAGTTCATCTGCTGCTGCCCACACTGCTTGGGCTCTTAACATCATCAGAGTCGAGGAGGTAAGATTTAAACCAGTCTATATTTCTTCAGCTCGAAATCTTAACATTTTGCTCCATTCACTCTTCTTTTATAAATATAAAGAATACATTTCATCCTTTTTGCAGTTAAAAGATGCTAGAGAAAAAATGTTTGGCGTGTCAGATTATTTTTGTACTCTGAGAATGAGTTGTGTATCATGGCCACACTTCTTTTGGAAGATTCTGATCTTCCAGAAAAAACTCAGCAGAATAGTCTCTGCACAGGGTCCCAGAAGATCTGGATTTAATCCTGGTTTTCTCAGTGATCTGAGGGTGACCTTGGGCCATCTGCATGCCATTTTCCTGCTTGCTAAAGTGAAAATAATACTACTTACAGCCTTTGCAAAGTGCTTTCAGAGCAAGCATATGAATTGATAACATCTTCTCCTGAAGTATGTGAAATAGCAGAGGAAGCTTTTCCCACCTGTGTTAGTGCCCATTTAATATTTAGAAATGTGAAATTACAAAGATTATTGCATGGGAGGGAGAAGCTCAGAAGTGTTTCCCCAATCAATAAATGCCAGCTGGCATGCAAAGGGAAACAGAACTAGAGCATGTGCCGTTTAGTGTAGTGAAGAAAGAATAAATCCATGTTTTCAATGTGAGTGTGCTGATTACCAGTGCAGTCACACACACTGCACACACTGCAGCCTGCTTGCTTGTGCTGCAATAGAATAAAGAGTGTGAACAGTTTGAAATCACTATGTTAGTTTTCAAGACTTTCAGTTTTCCTGGAGCGATCTGTCAATTCAGACAGAAGAAGAAAGCTAGGCTGAAGCCCTCTGGCCACATGTTCTACAAGTGGGACTTCCTTGTCCTGGGGATGCTGCTGTAGTTTCCCCCGGCAGACAGCCAGCACAAGCTGCCTTGGCACAGTGAAGTTTACAAGAATGGCAGCAGGCATGATTTTTCACTGGTGTTCAAAGGCTTGCTGACCTTCTGCAGATCCTTTTTGTGGTCCATGCAGATAGATGAATCATGTCCAAGTAGCATACCTTGCTTCCATACTGTCTCTTAAGATTTTGTAACAGGCACTACACAGGTCCAGTGTCGTCTACTGCGCAGATTATGTGAGCCCTGGCAGTAATTAAAGTATTTTAAACCATCTGTTTAATTGCATTAAATATACAACGACGAGCTTGCACTGTTTGAATGATCTTCAGAAAACTATTAGGTTAAAGCAATTCCCTCTTGGCAATGTTTAACTAATTCACAGTGATTGGTCTCTGAATTACAACCTTTACACCATTTGTTAGTGTTACCTATAGCACAGCCCCGCTTGCTACTACTTGACTCGCAGGTTCCTTCTGTTCTCCTTCTCTCTGCTTTCTCATGAATGCCTGCTGAGCTCTTCACTGGAGTGGAGAGTTTGGGAATGGCACAGGAGAGAAGAGGCAGGCAGTGAACATCCAGTCATCTTCCTTTCCAGCCACTCTTTGAGCCTTGGCCCTGGGTGAGGAAGAACACTTGTACCAGTTAGTGCCTGTGCACTCTGGTTCCGTGCCCCAAAATTATCACTTGTCAGCCAAAGGACCGGTGTCTTTTCTACCATGATGAGTTGGAATCCATCATGAGCAAATTTGTGGATGACACCAAGCTTGGAGCCTGTGTTGGTCTCTTGGAGAGTAGGAGGGCTCTGCAGAGGGACTTGGACAGACTGGAGAGATGGGTAGACTCTTTAATCTGAAGTATTGCATTCAATTCTGGGCCACTCAGTTTAGGAAGGATGTCAAGGTGCTGGAACGAGTCCAGAGAAGAGCAACTAGAATGGTAAAGGGGCTGGAAGGTCAGCCCTGTGAGGAGAGACTGATGGAGCTGGGTCTGTTTAGCCTGGAAAAGAGAAAGCTCAGGGTTGACCTTACTGCTGTCTATAACTACCTAAAAGGTGGTTATGGTCAGGTGGGGGTCTTTTCTCCCTGGACACTGGAAACAGGACAAGGGGTCACAGTCTTAAGCTCCATCGGGGGAGGTTTAGACTTGACATTAGGAAAAGGTTTTTCACTGAAAGAGTGATACAATTTTGGAATGGGCTGCCCACAGAGGTGGTCGAGTCGCAGTCTCTTGAGGTGTTCAAGGTTAGTCTGGATGAAGTGCTGAGTGGCATGGTCTAAATATCAGATGTTAGGTTTACTTGGTTGGTTTTAGGCTGGACTGGATGATCTTTAAGGTCTTTTCCAGCTTCATAATTACTGTGTTATCTGTGTTATCTGTGTGTTACCAGGGGGAACAGCAAGACATTGTAATGTGAATCTGACTGGAGCAGTGTAACAGACTTCGCCTCTTATAGTTCCTCAGATGGGCATTATCTGCTCACCCCTGGCTGAGGCCCCTAACACAGCACAAGCATTCCTATGTGCTTTCTCAGTGGGGGCATTAGGTGACCTAACAGTGTTGCAAGGTGGCCCTTACCAGATTAACAAATCTGGTCTCAGAAGGTGATCAGAGGTGAATAGGTGAGTGTGCTACAGAGGCACTCAGCATTATAGACTAGTGTGTGCTTCGATTTTCATCAAATATAAACTCAAGTCAATCACTTAACAGGCATTTGAGACAACTCATCATGAAGATTGCTTGAATATTCTATCCCTGCCACATGGGCAAGAGTCATTGGGTAGTTTGTACTGAGATCAAACCCCACCCTTTCTATTCAGAAATCCCCCTCGCTGTTTAATTAAACTGCCTGAAACGTCTCCTGGAAAACACTGGGTAAATTTTTAATAACCTGGATTACAAATATTGGGGTAGTATAAAGTAATAATATTAGATTATCTCAGCATAAACTAAAATAAGATTGTAATGCTTATCCATTTTGCTTGATATGTATGCAAAAAAAGAACATTTGCTGTTGGGTGTGGTACAATGTTTATGATTAAATGCTTTATTCATACTTGTATGTCAATCTATTAGTGTGCTGCTAATTCAAATGTTACTATGATGTATTTTATCGCCATTAGCACATTTATCACAGGTAGATGTGAAACTTAGACAAAGGTGTACATTCTCATTAATGATGAGCAGCCTATTCATCTTACTGGAGTGTAATTAATGTTAGTTACAATACTTAATTTTTCACTGTTTGTCACGGTGCATATTTAGCATTTCTCCTGTCCTTTATCAATCTGCTCTCCTATCATACGAGCACATCAAAAAGATATATGTAATATCTGACCTGTTTTGATGCCTAATTTTTATACTTTTCCAAGAACTAGAATATTTTTATTCTTATGCCATACCCAGCACAGTTAGTTAAGGAACAGATGGTTGTGCACAGCTTTGGGTTCTGGACTAGCTTTTTCACATTAATAGTGTAGCAACCAGGTAATTGAGTAAAACAGGGGCACTCAAGGAAAATGTCATTGATCTCTCTGATACTGAGCTTTTACTGGTTCCAATTGTTCTGGATTTTCAGTTACAGGGGTTTTTTTCTAGTATTAAAAATGTTAGTGCTAGTAAATATGTGAAAGCAGTACAGCTCTGAAAACAGCATAAGCTAGATGTGTCTGAAATTTGCACATTAAATATGTGTTATTACAGCTTATCATTATATGTTGCACAGCATTGCTTTGTCATTAATGTTGTTAGCAGTCATAGAGCCAAACTACAGCCACTTGTGCAGTGATGCAAGCGTGAAGAAGTTATGACTAATGTGGCAGACAGCAGGTGGGAAGCAAGCTACATAAAGGTGGGTAAAAGGGAGAGAGAACTGAACACATCCTTGGAGTTGCTTCTGAGCACATCGATAAATCCAGCTGAGCTGGAATCCTAGGATATGTTCATACTTTTGTATTGGTGCTAGGAACAACACAATCACCTTAGCTGAACCCTGGGCATCAAATCAGTTTTATTCCTTGATCATCCAAGATATCCTTTAAACTGGTTTCAAAAAACCCAGATCCTTCCATCTATACTTGATAAATAAAATTCCTTGGAAAAATATTTGGGATGGATCAACCCAACGCATGAGGTGTAGAGTTCTGTGGAGGCAGAATGGATTTGGGTATGTATTTTCTCAAAATTTTAATGAGCTTTCTTGGAGAGAAAGCACACCAATTCCCATTCATTAGCCTCTTAATCGGAGTAGTTTACGTTTCTAAGATATTTGGGTAATAATCAAGGTCATAGGAATTAGCTGTTATTTGCTGTGAAATTACCTCTTTTGTAAGCACTATTCGAATTCTGCTGCAGTCTACTGCTCATGCCAGCCATGAAACTGATCACATCTCCAACATAATGAAATGGCTCTTATACTTTCTTTCAAGCCAACAAGGACTTGCCGTTGCTGCAGGACAACATGAAGTTACTGGAAAAATTCTCAAAATAGTTTATTTGTGAGCCTCGAATTAATCGCTGTTTCCTTTTGACCTACCCCAAGTGAAGTGCAAGGCAAAACAGAGGGATTTAACGTATTTCAGAATGCAAAATTAATTTGGAGACAATTATAAGTAGGTGTGATTGTAGATTAGTAGCAAACCAAGAAGAAAAATACCAAGCTTTGTTTAGACATTTAAAACAAAATGATAGTTGAAGGTGCTCCACAGCGATTGAAGTACAGTGATTACCCGTAATGTGAACAGAATTGAATTGAATTGGGGCTTTTTCCTATGGCACTAAAGCAAGGCTCTATAACAAGGTTGTATTTCTATGATTGAACTAAAATCTTTTCATTAAAAAAAGAAACTTCTTCCTTTGAATTTTCTATGGAAGAAAGACCAAATTTTCCATAATACACCAAAATTCCTGAAACAACACTGTCTTTCTCCCCACCCGTCCCTGAGTAATTTGAATAGAGTGAATTGCTAACACAAAAATGTTATAAAAAGACGTCCTTAGGCTTGTGTCTATCTAACTCATAGAGAATAAATACAAAGAAGCATGAAGTTGCCTTTAACCTTTCCAGCATTACAAAGCTAGTTATAACAACAAGCAGTAAAACACACCATAAAGGTGAGCATTTCACTCCATTCTGATTTGATGATTTTGCTTTCAAAAGGAATTTGTAAAAACACCCAGGAACAATGAACATTTGAACTCAAAATGATCCAGGTTTATTTTTACTCCAAAGAAGAAGTTTCAATAGAGATATTGATTTTCCAGCATTCATCCAATATTGCACAGAAAATGGACCTGACCTTGCAATCCCTAGCGCAGACAAGGAAACAGTCATTACAGTCATGGGCTCCCATTGATTTTAGTGGGATTACCTGCATAAGTAAGTGTTTTCAGGATATGACCTGGTGTCCCATTAGCAGTAAGACCTAGTATACATGGATGTCAGTTCCACTCAGTTGAAAAGGATGCGATTTAACTTTCTGTTATATAATCATTCTACGGTTTTATTGCTGCATGTTTATTCTACGTATTGTTCAATATCTGGTCAACAGAGCCTCACCACTGCATGAACCGTCTTAAGTACTCCTTCCACCATGACTAGTTTACTTAACTGTATCTTCAAAAGTCATTTTAAGCTCAGAGTTGATGTGTGCTCTTACATCTTGTTCTTCCTTTGGTTCTGATTTGTATGATAAAAACCAACATTTTGGGCTAGGCACTGAATTTGTAAATTATTTTTCATTTTCTCACTGAATTTCTAAGTTATTTAATATGTTTTGGAAGTCTCTAGGGCCAAATGAGATGGAGATGTTGCTGTTACTTCACAAAATAAACACAGAGATTTATACAGAAAGCTTAATCCTATGAGCCCTTTCCCAAACAGTGAGTTTTGAGAACACTTGGGAGGTTTTTTGTGCCCTACGATTTCTACAGGAATTCTACTCCCGAACTTCATTGCTCGAATAGATAGAAACCTCCAAATGGTCCCTCTAAATATATGCACGGCTATTTTATACATGTTTGTTCTTTTAACATCCTTGCCTTTCATCTCAAATATTTGCATTTCTTCTTCAGTATTTACTCACCAAGGTGGCCATGGTAAGGAGTCACATCTCCTCTCTCTGCTTTCATTTTCTATCTGTAAAGTGAGAACCGTGGAGGAGAGGTGTGCAAGGAACACGGTGGCTCCATGTGTGTGCAGTGCCTTGCACAAGTGCCTGGTCATGGTTCAAGGCTCCATAGGCTGACTTTGCTTCAGCAGTGAATAATAATGACCCTGCAGAGTATGTTGCCTGCTTTATTCTGGGTGGACAATGTTCATTCAGTTTCCATCAAGTTACAAAGCTTTAATACAAAAATACTGATTAGTGATTAATTTTGTCAGTGGTAGTTTCAAAGAAATGAAGAAATTAAATGTACAGTATATTTCAGTTTGCAATGATCATTCTGATGTTCCATTTGCAATGGAAATGAGCATATAACATATTCATGTGTACAGATAAGGAAAATTGCAAACATTAACAACCCTTGTTCTATTCATTTATCATATTCAGCTAAAAAAAATATAATTCCTTCCGTTCCATAGGTTTTAGTTTTGTTTCAGTAGCACGATGCCAAACAAAAAAATGTGAATTAATGGATAAAACACTCTTAATTACATTCTAAGGAAGCTTCCTGAAAAATGCTGGAGTCTAAACCCACATTCTTTGTAAATTCATCAACTAAACATACCTAATTCCATGTCATTCGTTTCTTTACGTCGCTTTATGTGTGTGTCAAGGATAAAAATTCTCATGAAACGTAATAAATGAATGTCTACACACTTACGTTCTTGTGGCCCAGCAGCCTTTGATGTGCACCTCAGCCTGTTTAAGCAGGGTGCAGAGTTTGACTTATCAGCGTCGGTCAGTTTCTGCTGCTAAAGAAGTTGTTTTTGCTCTTATGGGTGTAGCCCACTACACCAAGGATAAATCAGTGCAGCTCACCTTGCTTCTAATTTTAGCTACAATGTGAACCTGCAGCTCTTTCCTTTTCTCATCCCAATGGGATGTTAACCCAACAACCACAATTTGAAGATGGGGATATTGTTTTGAGCAGAAATAAACTGTCTTGCCAGTGTTGTTTCACAGAGTGACATTAAGGCACATAGAGCCGAGGGTTCACAGCTTACGGTACCTGGTTTTGGAGGAATGAAGAACACATAGAGAAAGAACAACTGGAATTAAATACAAGTTCTAGATTGTCCAAGTGAGTTGAAGTGGCTCAGCAATAGATATCTATGAAAACTGCAAAGAGACTTACTCATCAGTTACCTTCCCTGGTGCATTGCCATCTCCTGCCAGAGCCTCTGCGTATGTGAAGATTCCTCTTTTCCTTTTGTTGAGGTATCTAACAATACTTGGCTTTAACATACAGCTTGTATTTGCTGAACAAAGAAAGAAGTGTCTGGGTTTTTCTCTGCAGCTGCCAGGAATGAGAAGTCCACTATTTGCAGCTGCTTGGGGGAGCAGGAGAGGAGCGGTCTTTTGTCTGCTGATGCTTTCTGGAGACCTGGAGCAGAAGCAGGTAAGGGAAGGTTGGAGCAGCCATAATTGCTTTTCCTGGGAGGCTGGGCATGTCGTGTGTGTAGCATTCATGCCTTCCTATGCTGTGGAACAGGGCTCTAAACTTTGTTTATTCTGAAAGACACGGAGCAGAGAGAAAACAAGCTGCCCCTCAGAAAGGTGAGCCTGAGGTTGACCTGCCCACAGCCCTCCTGCCTGCACTGGCAGAGCTCAGGCACACCAGCTGGCACTTGCAAGGCCTTTGCCAATGCATCCATGGTTTGGTAATGCCACAGGTGTCAAATCCTTCTGATCAGGCGCTCCCTGTTGTAACCCTGAACAAGTTAATCACATCACCCATCTTGAAGGCTCGCAGTCCCATGATGTAATTTATGTAGAGCCTCAAAGATAGATGGAGACATCGCATATTGATCACAACAGTCTCACTGGAGACAGTCCATCTTTTCTGCTGGTTCTCATCCTTGTGGTGTGCTCTAAAAAATATTGCATGATTCAAAATTATACCTGTAAAATCTACAAGTAGAAAATTACTGTGTGCATTTATCTTTAATAACAACCTTGTGCATATTTATAGTACTAGTTTAGGAGAATGTGTTCTACTAGTTTATTTCCCAGTCTGTTTTAAATTATATTATTCATTAGTAGTCATGAAGCAGTATGACATTTTTTATGTAGCTTGTTTGTAACAAAGGGTCTTAATACCTTTTCATAATGAAAGGGGATAAATGCTCACATGGAATATGTGAAATTGTGCTTGTAAGAGCATGGAGCATTGTCTTAGGGTATTAAATTAACATTCTGTACTGCTCTGTATTTCTAGCAAGGTTTCAGCTACAAATCACTATAATACACCTGTGTTCTGCTTCTCCATATAGTGCTTAAATCCTGCCAATACTGTGTCTTATAAATATAAATATGCAATTTAATTTAATTCAAGCATGTAACACATATTTTACTTATAATAGAAATGTGATATTCCAGTATGGCAACTGCCTAGGGCAAACAGGACACATCGCGTGGCCAAGCCAAAGAGAATTACAAGTGTAACTCTGAAGGCTGGCGCAAGAAAAGGAGCCAAGCCTCTGAGTCTCTGCTGTAGGGCATCACTGGTGTCTTGTCTGGAGGCTGTGGTCCAGCCTGGTACCTGCAGGTCCAACCTGGATTTTGCTGGCTCTGATGCTGAGGGCACAGCAAGGATCATATGCCCCGCACTGCCCTCCCATCCTGGTACAGGAAAGCAGCACAACCATGATTCATTTTACTACTGCACCTTGTCATATGCTGAAGTTGCCTGATGTGCAGCAGAACTCACATAGCTCTGGGTAAGATGAACTGCCTGACAGCAGCAACTTGAGGGATTCCTATCACGCTCTCTCGGAATCTAACAAAACAACACAAATAGACCTTCTGCATAATGACTAAAAAAACTGGTAATGGCCATCTTTAGTAACATAGCAACAGCCAAACCCTTGAAAAGAGGAAGTTTTCGTTGAGAAAGCATTTCATTTTAAACATTGAAATTTGGTATAATGTAGAGTATAAAGTAAGTTTTGAAAGGAAGCTGATGATTAAGAAGAAATGCAGTGGGCATTTAATAAATGGAGGAACCGCAAGATAATTAACTGGCATGCATAAAGATTCATGCTTTATACCAAAATTTTAATTTTGCACATAAATGTGCCTGATGTAGGCAGCATTTAATCACCTAGCTGACAGGAGTAACTACTTTCATTTAACCTTGACTGAAGATCATGAATTCTAACAGGTTTAATTGGATACATCATTTAACAGAATGAACAGAGCAAATTTTTCTCAATTCATAGGTTCTGATTGACATGCACCAGCAATAAGGCGTTGCACAATTAAAGCTGATCTGTATTCCTGGCCTGGGCAGCAATTGCCATAGTGATGTGACACTGTTTGATCACTGTGGCACTGAAACTATACTGAATTCCCCCTTGTTTTGAAAAGGGCAATGCTTTAAAAAAAAAGAAAGAGAAAAAGAGATTTTTGGCACTTTTTTTTTTACATTAATCACATTTATATGCACAAACTGTAAGGGAAGGAACTTGTCTTGTTATCAGTAACTCAGAGGAAAGAAGGAAAAATGGTATCTTCTTCTATTCATTTAGCATATTATTTACAGAAAGTCAAAAATGAATCGTAACACATTAAGGGCCTGATTGTTCTGGGCTTCCAGTTGGAGAGAGAGTAGTGCTGTGTGGTTGTGCTCTTCACCTGGCAGTTCAAACCCTCTGGCTGTGCCCAAATCCCTTTCACATCACAGATAGCATCCCAGCTGAGTACGGGTACTGAGAACGGGTGCTAGCACTGCAGATGAGGCAGAAAAAGATGAGAGGGAAGAAGTGGTACATGGTAGTTAGCTGCATACCTTTCTTGCTATGCAATGAATGTTTCATATGAGAACACCTTGAAAACATCGTGAAGGAGCTGGCAATTTGCAGTTCCCCATGGGGCTCCTCTCCATCCACACACCACCGCTTTCACTGCTTCTGGCACCTTTAGCAAGGCCTGGGTTTGACCTGCATGACCTGAAATTGTTTAACCACATAGGGGGCTGTGTATGTATATATATGTGTGTGTGTGTGTGCACATTTACATCTCTGTTGTCTCTTAAATTTTTGCTTCAGATGCCTCCTTTTTAGTTTATTCTTGTACAAGAAGATTTGCTGAACATTGAATGGGCTGAGGACAATAAGGCAGTGTACTACGTTTGGATCAGGAGAACCTGCAGTAAAAAAACTGCAGTAAAAAAATAATACCCAGTTTCCTGAACAACCTGCTAAACACAGCTTCAAGCAAGCTCTACCTGCCACAAGACCTGCAGCATGCATGCTCAGCACAGCAGGTTGCTTTTCTGCTTTTTCCTTTCTCCATCCCCCTAGGTTCGGTGCATAAGTGCTGGCCCTTGATCTTCCTTGCAGAACCATTGCCGTCCGTTTGTCATTTGTGTATACACACTGTATGTACATACAGGAAACACACTTTGTAGCAGTGCACTGCAGTGGGATACAGAGATCTCAGGGAAAGCTGCAGTGCTGGTTGGCCCAAGGATCTGAATTTTAAAGTCAGGACCACTAGATGCCTTTTAAATTTTTTTTGGCTCATTTTAGAGGCCTCGAGAATTCAATTATCTGTAATTCCTTTATTTGTCTGGGATATTTCCATCATGATTCATTATACAAAGCAAAGGAATTTGCCACTATAATTTATCACTTACTAACTTATTTTAAATTTCAGGTTAATGACTGGGCCACATCCTCATTTTCTGCAGCCACAGGACATGCCTTGAGACCATAGCATCCTGCCCTGATGGCAGGAGACAATTCTTATGAGGCACAGCCTGCCCTCACCTTGCACAGAGAGACATGAAGGTAGGAGGTGAAGTACCCCCTGCTCCTGAATCCCTGTAGGTGGGTGGATTCTTTAAAGGATCTCTTTCACCTCATTTGTACTGTAATTTACATTGTTTTTTTCAAACCTTCACAATAAAATATATCTCATCACCTAGTTCCTTTTTATGTCCCATAATACCCACAGGTGCAGCCTCATGTTGTCCTCAAGGCAGGAAGCAATAGGCTATTTTGAGTCACTCATTCAGCATGAATCCATGGAGATTCCAAGCATCACCCCTTGGTCATCCCCTGGGTGCACAGAGGCCAGCAGCAGCGCAGCTGGGCTAAAACAGCCCTCTCCCAAGAGCCATGCTCAGCTCTGACTTGCCCTGGGGAATACTGCCAAGGTTGCTCAAGCTGCATAGACACCACATGAAAACCCCAGACTGGTTTGCTGCTGGAAGGATCCTGCCACTTTCACACACATTTCACTGGCTGCTCAGACAGACCTGCACTTCAGCCACTTGCTCTGCCACATGCACCTCTTCTCAAGTGCCATTGGAGCTTATTGAACCTTTTTGATCTTTCCTTTATCAGCTACCCAGCAAGTTCATCTTGCAAGTTCATCATCCACACTCATTTGCAGTCATTTGGGTGCTTTGCCTGAGACTCTCCTGCGTTGCATGTCATTCTTGCCTTGTCCTCATGCTCAGTCATCCATACTGAATTATCTTCCACTCCTCCCTCAGGGAATAACTAAGGCTTTGACCCAGTGGGACTGTTTGTGTGCTTAAATGCTTTGATGGACCAGACACCGAACTGCTTTCTCCCAAATCTAAGGTGGCTGGGGATTTCAGTCTGTGTTTTCAGAAACAGTCTGTGCATTGGGAAGCGCAGCCTAACCAAATACCAGCAAGGTGTGTTTGCTTGTGCATTTTTAAGCGTTTAAAGTATCATCTTTAAATGTTTCTGTCCTCTGCAGATTCCAAACAGCCACCTTTGCATGTTTTTGATCTCCTACAGAGGATATACAGCTGTAATAAGAAACGTACTTGATTTCATTTTGGAATCCTCTGGGAGAAGGTGGTGTTTGTTTTTTAGTGACCTAAGATCAAGTTTGTAATTTCATGTTACTATTTGGCTATGTTACTTGTTTGGCTATTCCAAACAAGTTGGGGGCAAATTAGAAGAGCAGACACATTTTTCCCTCCCCAGTTTTTCCAAAATCTACCTTTGGAGTGTGACCTAGACAAAACTGTGAGCGCTGTTACTGTTTATACCTTTCTTGCATTGTGTAATTTAACTTCCAGAAATACAAAATGGGATAGCAGAATGTCCGAAGTTGTTTCTTACTGGTTTTATTTCAAGCAACTAGACACAATCCTGGCTGCCTTAACCACTGCCTTTGAGAGAGCTACAGCTGAGAAAATCCTCTGCCAGGAAGAAGTGAATAGAACTAACAAGGCTATTGAGCTGGCCAACAGATTAGTGAAAGGTCTGAGGTGAGGTCCTACAGGGCAAGCTAATGAAGCAGCCTACAGAAAGCACTTCTTTGTTATACACTACTGATCTGGCAATAACAGAGGCACTTAGCAAAGAACCTGATGAGCTGAAAAAATTATGTCATTATCATTCATTTTTTTCATAATAGAAACATGTTTTTGACCTTTTCATTTCCTTACATTTTGCCTCATTGTGGTATGCATTAACCATAAGATTACCTGGTAACTAACCTATCCGTGAATATTAAGAGAAGAGAAATAGTCAATTGTAGATATTGACAATGAAAGCAATCTATTAAAATGTGATGACTATATTTACAACAATTAAACAACGCCAGTGATACTGCCCTGGGTTGGGATAGATAGAATATAATACAATTTGCACTACTTAGTTAAGCAATATGATAATTCTCTAATTATCTTTCTGAGATTTGCAGTGGGTATTTCAGGAGAGAATAATGGCAAAGCCGTGAATTATCAAAAATCCATATTGTCTGTTGATCCAGGCTGGCTCAGGGGAATCCATACTCACTGATGGATTTTTCACTGATGAGGCTGCTTTTCATACACGCACACACACTTTATACAGATATTTTATTTTAACATTCATTTAGGAAATCTCTTGTGGTGCCTCACTGCCATTATAGCTTTTGTGCTCTTCTGCCCAGCACTTTCAAGCTGAGCTTGATAACCAAACGTGTAGTAACCAGCAAAAATAGAACATCCATTTGTCATTAAGCAAAATTATATGGCTGAGTGTGGCTAGTGGGACTTAAAATATAAAACAGTGCTTAGAGTTATTTCCTGAATCAATAGAAAGGATTTATTTTCTATAAAGGAGGGAGGACAGTGCTGAAGGCCCATTGTTTCTGTCTAAAGAAGCAAGATGGATGCATTTAAAATGTTAACATCCTGGCTGAAAGTGCAATATATTTTAGTGATTAATAATGCCTGTAAAATTAAACCATGTACTAATACAGAATAATAAAATAAATAACATAGCAGACCTCTTGAAAGTGTGGCAATAAATGATTGTTCTAGGGCATCTGATAATAATATTTTCTTCCACCTAACATATCACATTGCTGGGTTCTACCATGTCTCTCTGGCTGAGGCTGACGAGTGCTGGAATAGCAGACATATAGAGATGAAAGGCAAAGTGTGTGTATGTTGTGGGAGGGAGGCATAATGAAAAATAATCTAAAGGGGGAAACAGAGATGAAAGGAAAGAAAGGAAGTTGAGCCATGCTCTAGATGAAGACAGGAACATGAATTTTAATGGAAAGCCCTTCAGCTGATACCTCACAAGGAAGTAGCTCCACAAAGAAGGTGGCCAGCTCAACAGATCAGTGATGAGAAATTTCCTTCATCCCTGTCTTTGGCTCAGTCAAAGGCAGTAACAACTGTATGTCAGCTACAGAGTCACTTATAGGAAAAAATCCATTTTAATCCAGTTTGTGGAAAATAATAGGTCACTCTTTACTATTAGGAGTGTCACAGTGGCGCTGCTGCACCATCTGTCCCAGCTGGTTCTTTGCCTTAATTTTTTGCTGAGAAGACACTCTCTCGTTTCCTTAGTCATATGGTTAAGTTATTGCTGTGAGAGAAGAATTGCTCAAGAAACAGGGAAGTAAAACTGTTCACAATATTTCTTATAATAAGCAAATATGTAAACATTTATCTATTAATCATTCTTTCTCGGTATACATTTATCATTACAACCATTAATAACAGTGATAACAATGTATGCTTTCTTCTAATTCTTAGGCAAATTATTCACCAAGTAGCAGAGAGTTCTAGCCAGGATCCCAGGGACAAGCTTGCACCAAGTGTCATGTCAAAACTCTTATTGACTTTATGGCATAAAAGATCATACCCCAAAGGAGAAGCTGCATTTTCCTGCCTTCTCCTCTGAGCCCTGGCATGCAAAGATTATTTTGGGTGGTTGCAGGAGTAGTTGTTACTCTGCACCAAGGAATTCTTTGCTGCTGACAGGTGCCAATTATGCCATGGACATCTGCCCCAGAGGCATTGAATCAAGCTGACAACTCATTTTATATCAATCAAACAATAACCATTTTCAATAATTTCCCATCCAGCTGGGACTGAATTTGCACAAGTGAGCTATGTATTAGCGACATCACCAATCCACAGAGATTTTCAGAACCACGATTGTGTTCTGTTTTCCCACAGAAACTCCTGCATTTGCACAAGAAAGAAACTTTTCCACTACGCAAGATGACGCTGACAACTCAATTCTGGTCACTTACTGCCAAATTCAACTTGCAACAGCCAACTCGTGTCAGACTACAAGGGGAATTTTTTTAGTGCCCAGGCTTGCCACGTGCAAATCCTGATCCTCTAGGCAGTGTCAAGCAGTAAGGTAATACTGAAGTACTCACTCCTGTTTAGCCACAGTAGTGGCAGCTTTATGCTAAACAGGAAATGAATGATTCTTTAATTCAGTTTTCTGGGTAAAGAAGGAGAACAGGGCTTATTCTCAGAGCAGTATTAGGAATAAAAGCAAATGTGATGCATATGGCAATCTTCCATTCCTGTGATAATTCATTTTCAAAGTGGTACTAGCATGAGCCAAAAATCTCTGCCTGCTTTGTTTGAAGCTACGCAAGGTAAGTGAGGCCTTGCATACTATTCCTTCTTCACAGCTCTAAATTTTTTTATATTACATGATCAATCAGGAAAAGCTCTAGCAGCTATTCCATTCCCTTGTTGACCTGTTAAACCACTATGTTGTTTAAATGAACTTCCTTCAAACATTTTATTTAGTAGAAGAGTATATTGGGATGCAATGTATTGGTAAAGTCTTCTTCTAGAAAGGCCCAAAATGTGCCCCTTGCTAGCAGTCCAAGCACATTTGCTAACTGACTCAAATGAGAGGTGACAACTAACCCAACAGACCTTGGGAACACAGCAAACCAAAACAGTAGACAGGCTCACCTCACCTTTTTCTTGTGTCCCATGGAGTGCTGTGCCCTGCTATTTGCATAAGGGGAGCAGCTTTTGTCACTCTATTCTCTCCCCACTAGTGTGCACCAGGGCAGCACAAGTAAAAGTTTAGTGCTGGGATATAGTATTTGCTTGCTAGCAATTGCTATAGTTAAGGGTGCACTGAGACTTCTGTCTTAACCTGCTACTCTCCCATGCTCATAATGTCCTTTAAAAAAAAAAAAGGAGATATCCCTTTCATCTGAATATTTTCATGCTTGTTACCAGCTGAAATACGAGTTTTTTGCAAGTCTGAATAAAATTCATTCATTCATTCATTCATTCATACATTCATTCATTCATATTTGAATTATGCAAGAAGGGGGAGTGGAGAGAAAGGTCTTTTTTTTTGTACATTCATAATTCACAAAAAACCCCTCCATATTACAAGCTGAAACTTTCCAGGTGGCTA
Organism: Upupa epops; assembly: GCA_013397515.1. Lineage (NCBI taxonomy): Eukaryota > Metazoa > Chordata > Aves > Bucerotiformes > Upupidae > Upupa > Upupa epops. The sequence continues at coordinate 57,140 of VZRI01003927.1, forward strand.
GTTTTGACTGAAGGATAGTCTTCATGCTAATTACAGAGAGAATGACTGAAAGAAAAATTAAAAATTACACATATTGTGATTAACTCATTTGTTTTGTAGGTGTGTCATACAAAAGTTCCTTTGTGAGCCATTTAGAGCAAGTTTAAAGCAACAATTTCATTTAAGTTATGATGAACTACCATAATTACATAATATCAATATTTTCTACTGCAATTTCACTAAGCATCTCCCTTCAGAAGCTGCAGAAGCTTTTACTTATGCAAATATGGGAGCTTGCAGTGAAATCCAAGCAGGATCTTATGAATCACTAACTTTGGCCACAAAGCAAGTCTGGGGAAAGAGGTAAACGGGTGTGTGTTGTGGCAGTTACTGTCTCCATGTCCTGGATCTCTCCAGATGTCAGGTTGCTACAGAAAACAACCTGGGGTTCTTGCAGTTTGTTCCAAATTACTACACTGCTTGTCAGGGACAGCAAACCACCAATGCTTTAGTATTCTCTTTTCCCTGTTACATTCCCAAATACTACTGAACAGAACAGGCTGCACATAGTCTGAGCAGCACCGTGTGACCCTGTATGGTACCAAAGGAATGCTTCAGCAGACAGTGGCTGGACAGCAGAAGCTATGAGGGTTAGAACAGTATCCCTTACCTATGGAATAAAGGGTGTTGTGACATAACCTGCTGTGTTCTTATAAAACACCTGGAAATAAAATGCAAGCATATAAATTAGGCAATGTAACAGTAATTTTGAACATACAAAGCATCACTGGCAAAAGTTCCCATCGCTATTGCTGATGACCTTGTAACACATAGAACAAAGATAAGTTCAGAAATTCTCCAGCACTAAGTTACCAGTAACCTCTTCAAGGCAAAATTCTTGGATTCAGTGCAGGAATCCTCACCTGTTCCTTTTCCCTGACTTTTGAGTGAATTGAGGAGAAACAATGTTTTGGACACTGATGCTACTTATTCTTACCAAAACATCCCAGCTCCCATAACTAGAAATTTAAACTTTACTTCTATTATTCCAGGTCCTCATTCCAGTAACAAAAGGTCTTGATCCAGTCACTGTGTCAGTGGACGATACAATTGCTAAACAGAAAAGTGGCAGCAATGTCTAGCAATGCCATGGCACATAAAAATCCCCTGGATTTACATACACGGTCATCACTGGAACATACTGATCAACTCTCAGCAACCAGGATCAAATGAAAAAAAGTTAAAACGTTTTTCAGATCGTAAAGACAAAAAGGGTAAGAGTCAGCAGCTACAAGTAGTCAGATTAAAAGCAGCAGCTGGTCTACTAAGGAACCATGGCACCTGATTTTTTTCTGGAGTCCTGCTGTTGTATTCCTAATACCCAAGGAACCATAACAGCTCTGCTAGAACTTTTTCCTACTTTAAGCTCATCTAAGTATAATGAATGGGACAAGTCCAGTGTATCCCTTGTCTTTCGCCAGTCCTATAACATTATGATTTTTATAGATGTATGTTATTCAGCATGTATTTTTTGCTGGACATTCTGTTTTGGTAGACAACTTGAAAGAAATGATCAATCTTGTATTTGCCTCACTATTTGTAAATTATTTATGTTTGAAGTATTTTTTTAACAGTCTATTACTTTCTTCATCAACTATCTCTCTGGCCATGTTCTACAACTGTTACAAGTACCTGCCTCTGAAAGCTGTCTTCCTACACCTGTCTGTAGTTACCTTACCTCCCAAGGATTGCAGTGCCCTGGACCCACTAACTCTAGCTGGATTTTTACTTGTTTGTTTAATCCCTTCTTAATTTATTTACAACTTTGCATGTGCTATCGTTCAATGATTGCAATTTAAGCCCTCCTTTCTATCTAGCTAATAGTCATCCCCAACACACCACCACCCTCATGTGACCCAGGAGACATAATCATTCACACAGAATAAAAATAATTCTCCTATGGTTTTCTCCTTGCCTTCATTCTGCCCTTTTTCTCAGATTTATTGCACTATATTCCTTATGGAAATATTTTGACATCCATCCCCTCTATTCAAGTGTTGTACCCACCCTTTGAGGGAGTGCTTTGAACAGAGGAAGGCCAGGATGAGTGGGTATCTCATATACTCACTCACCCTTTTATTCCAGTGTCATTTCCCCCACCTCCTCATTATATTCCTGAGCCCTTCCCCTCCTTCTAGTTTAGCTGTACCTACTGCTTCTCCTGCAGCTACCAGGAGACCTCCCACCCCTGCCCCTCTTGTAAACGACAAAAAATATTTCCTCACAGCCTCTGCTACTCAGGATGGTGTCAGGGATCCTGAACTCCAGCCTATTCGCTCCCTGCCTTGTCTAAGCTCTCTAAATCACTTGACCCCGAGAAGGCTGCCACAGGACAGCACTTGCCTACAGCACAGGCTGAAGGGAAATTGCTATTAATGCACTGAAATCCTTTGGCTCCAACCTTTGCTACTCAGACTGCAAGAAAATATTTAGTGAGCCAGAGCTCTGAAATTATCACTCATTAAGTGTAGCCAAAATAACTGTGCAATTCCTTAATTAAAAAGTTCAAGCTGAGAAACAAAACACTTTCGAATTGAACCATCTCAGTGCTCTGCTGAGTACTGTACCTTCCACTTCTCCACTGCTACCTTCATTTTCTCACATTACCTTGCGTGCTGCCAGTTGGTTTTGCTTGTTACAATGAGTGTGTCCCCACCCCGACTGCTGCCCCACACATGGCATGACAAGCAGAAAGCTCTTTACACTGAGCACTGTTCTGGCGGTATGCACCAGACCAGGGTACAAATGCAGATCAAATTTCTTGCTCTCCCAGGAGCACTTAGTTCAAGGAAGACTTTTTCATGTGTTGAGATATGTATTTCCTTTATTAATATGCTTTGATTTATGGCTTTGCAAACTTATCACTTCAGCCTCAGCTCATGATGCAAAAAGAAATCACTTGGCATTTTTTTAGGATGAAATACAGTTTTTGAAATACAGGATGAGATACTGTTTTTGGTTCTTGACAGTGTTTCCTTCTGGATTGAAGAGTTAATAGAAGTGTTTTCTCCATAGTAGAAATAAAAACTAAGATGAACAACTAAAAGATAAGCTGATCTAAGGCTTTTAGTTGTTTGTTTTGGTTTTTAACTAATGATTTGCTTCAATCAATAAACGTGTTGGTACTGAATTTGACTCCTTTGATTGCGTTTGTTTTTTAGAATTGCACTTACTTCATAGTATGGATCATTTATCTCCAGTGAATATATGTCTGTGTGTCTACTCTCCAGGAAATACTGCATCTTCATTATGAGAAAAAGAAAACGAAACTTTTAAAACCATCATAAAAGTCTTTATTTAAAGTAAAAGTTGCAAGAGAGAACTTTTAGTGTTCCGTTTTACACACTGTATAAATGTGGCCTTTTCTGTTAACATTTCCCACAAGTCCTTATAGTGGGTAACCTATTAAAAAGTCTATCACTACTTTCATTATTAACTGGAGTCCAGGACTACATGAAGCATTTTGCATTTGTTGAATCACTTCCCAAGACAGCAGCTAAAACACAGGTACCAGCAATGGAAAGATTAGTGAGAGGGATGCATCCAAAACATACTGAAGAGTTAATAGAAGTGTTTTCCAAGTCTGGATCTTGTTTGCAGCATGCATGATATTCCATCCTGCTATGGTGGTTCATGATTTTGCATCATGTACAAGCAGTTACTTTACATGCACACTGGAAGATGTATGTTAAAAAGAATTATATTATTAAATGAGGAATCTTATTTCATTTAATTAAGATATAAATATACCTTTAATAGTAAGCAAGTGTAGTGAGGGAATACCAGTTGTGCTTGCAAATCCCCATCACCAGAATGCTTTAAAAATGTTATGTCTCTCTGAAAAAGATAAAAAAAGCTTTGTTCAGATGGTGAATGAAACAGAGATGACAGGACTTTACCAAAGAGTATCAGCAAGTCAGTAAACTCAAAATATATGCTATTAGTGAAATCATTAAGGAAACCTCTCACAAGTGTTGTGGGTTTACAGTTAAGGTACAGGAATTTAATAGGCATAGAGTTGAAAATGATGACCCAACTGGCTGAATCTTCTAGCATAAGGTTGTCTTGCAGTCTGCATAAAGGAAGTATGTTCTTGGAGCTTCAAGTAGTTATCATGTTGGGGCTCTCCCTAATGGCCGAAAGTAAGATGTTCCCAAAGAAACACATTAATGATGATCCAGGCATTAAGAGCTTACACGTGTTTGCCTTGTCATGCTATTATCATCACAGAGTCTTCAGGTAACTTCAGCCTTTAAAAAAAAATAAAACCAGTGTTTGCAGTGCCTTTATAAAATGTCCTACTTAACAAATGTGAAGAGAGCTAACAGCAGAACATTTCATAGAATCATAGAAC
>VZRI01003927.1:61713-76611 GCA_013397515.1 Upupa epops
AGACACAGCTCCCTCAGCCTTTCCTCACAAGGGAGGTGTTCTACTTCCTTCATCATCTTTGTTGCTCTCTGCTGGATTCCCTCCAGCAGATCTGTGTCCTTGAACTGAGGAGCCCAGAACTGACACAATCCTCCAGATGCAGTCTCAGCAGTGCAAAGTTGAGGGGGAGAAGAACCTCCCTTGATCTGCTAACCACTCCCTTTCTGATCCCCCCCAGGCTGTTGTTAGCCCTCAGCACATTGCTGGCTCATAGTCATCCTGCTGTCCACTAGGACCCCCAGTTTCCTTTCTCCTACACTGCTGTCCAACAGGTCAGTCCCCAACCTATACTGGTACCTGGGATTGTTCTTGCCCAGATGCAAGTCTCTACGCTTACCTTTGTTGTACCTCATTACATTTCTCTCTGCCCAGCTCTCCAGCCTGTCCAGGTCTTGCTGAATGGCAGCATAGTTTGTTGGGGTGTCAGCAACACCACCCAGGAAGGAAGAAAACTGTTAAAATCATTCTGGGGAAATATAAAAGTCTTGAAGAATTTTGAAAATGACACGGTCCTGCCTTGTGACTGCATGGTCCTTAAAGGAACTGCTACCAAATTCCACAAGAGCTGTTCTTGAATGGTAAAATGTGCAAACTCACAAAATCCCAGGCAAGGATATTCCCCTAACTTTAGAATCTTAGACATTTTAAATCTATTTTTTCCACATGACTGTACTGTGCCTGGTACATGGGTGAGGAAAAGCCTGGTAGTAATCCTACTGCTCACACAAGTTACAGAGACACAGAAAATCACCCCTTGATTTCTCAAGAGTTAAATTGCATCTGCAAACCATGTCAAGTTCCACTCAGGAAAAGCTCTGGTGTCTAGCGCATTTCTGCCCCTGGTTAATCTTCCTTAGGCTTTCTTTTTCTTCAGGAAAACCATACTCGCATTTTAGCCATTAATGAAAGAAGGGGACAATCCTGAACTGCTTAGTCACTTTGATACTGCTATTTTTACTGACACCATGAAGGAGTGACAGAATCCTTTAGTTAGCATAATTCAAAAGAGAAGAGGGAGGAGAAGGTGGAGAAAGATTATATTAAATGGATTTATATTGCTTTTACAACTGAGTTGTTTTCAGTATAACATCACACTCAGTGTGGGGGGTTCTACATGTGTCGTGATTCTATAGATGTTCTTGCACAGTACATGCAGCTGCACTATTTGTCATGGGCAAATATAACAGCAAGATGCTTGCTACGTGTTCCCTCTATTCTTAGTCCACAAGAAACAAGGAGAGAGAAAAAAAAACCTACTGGCTGATCGTTTGCTTGCTTCCCTTTATGCAGCCTTTGAAGTACTTTAAAAAATTTGAAACCAGCATCTTTTGTACTAAATTATGTGACACCTGCAATTGCAGCTCCATTACCTTTACTTGAATGATTTGTCAACTGTGATCTTTCTAATACGTATAATGCTAATTAAATACTTGTAAGTACCTGAAGAAGTCATATTCCTAACAGGGGTGGGGTGGGGTGTCTTTAAGAGCTCAATCCTTCAAAAGAAGAATACTTTCTGCCAAGTCCTGAATATCCTCTGTTCTCACTGACCACAAAGGAAACTCAGGAGTGCTTACCTGATGATAAGGCAGAGCCAAGTGCTGTCAGAAATTTTACAGAAGCCAAGTCAGAAGAGCTTCGCTTCTCTCCTATTTTTCAAATCCTGGATCTTCTTCGTATTCACCTTACTGAACTTTGTTGGTCCAAGGACATTGTGTGATTCAGCTCTTCAGAGGGTACCATGCCCTTATTACACCTCCCTGTAGCTTTATTCAGGAAGCAGAGCAAGATTTAGCAAAATTAAAATAAACAAATAAATAAAAATCTATTTTTTCCTCCTAAGAAGTTTACAATGTGCTGAAACATGAGCTGTCTGGTTGGTGGCAACAGAGGCAACTCAAGAACATGCAAGGAGTGCGGTGCAAGGGTAAACTTGAACTTCAAATAAGGGAAATTGAAAGCTGAAGTAGGAGTCATCCAACTACACTGAACAGGATAAAACACAAGAATAAGGTACAGCTGTAGAAGAAGTTAATAATGTTATACTATCAGAAAGTGTGTAGCTCAAAATAGGAGTTATAAATGAAAAGTATAAATTTCATTACTGTACCACCTGCCGTACAAGGCAGACCACTAACTGGTATTAATCCTGGGGAGGCTGCAGCAGTTAGCACATGAGAAGCTAAAGGCAGGAGGATTTATTGTTCTATGAAAATACTTCATAAGACACTACAAAGAAGACAAAGGCAGGCTTTTTTTTCTCAAGAGTTGTACAAGTATAGGAAAGATGCAATGAGCAAGTCAGAACTTGGGGAAGTCAGAGTATGGTAAATTATGACTATTAGAAAAAAATTCTTTACTGTGAGGGTGATGAAACAGCGACAGAGGGTCCCTGGAACCTTGTATCATTCTCAAGGTAAAGTTCTTCTGAATGAGGAGGATTGTGCATCCTGTCACTGAGTATGACCATGTGTCATGATCACCAAGATATGAATATCTATGCTTGTAACATTATATTTTAATATACTTTAAAATGTAATAAATATGTACTTGCGGTTTCACAAGTGCAGCTGAAAATTTGAGTGCCTCTCAATTTAGCACATGAAAGAAACGCTACAGGTAAGATATATAGTCATGTATGAACATCATGGAAAAGTTCTTGTTACCAAGAAGCATATCATGTAATTTTGAAAATGCATGAAGACCATTGTAGGTTACACTATGGTATCCCACAGCTACAGGAATTCTTAGCTCTACAACCTCATTTTAATAATCACAGTATTCCTGCTGATTGTGCACATCATATTGATGATGAAAATCAAATTCTTTTTATTAGTTTGTGTCCTGATGGCAATGAAGAAATACAGGTCAATCAAACTTATATAAATTATACTGATTTAAGAGAAGTTAGGAGAGTGTGAATGATTCCAAGAGCTGCATCTCAGTCATGACTCTGCAGTCACAGAAGGGTTTGCAAATCCTTGCTGAACTTTGCAATTCGCAGACTATGCAAAGGGTCTTTCTAGCTCTGTGAATGTGATTTTGCCATTATTAGTAAAAAGCAACACCGTTAGTATCAACAAGACAGTGCAGGGTCCCAGCAGTTCCCTGGGTCTGGGTGGGCTTAAATAGATTTTTTTAACTTGCTTTAGCTGTGATACCATCTGTCCAGCTGTCAGGTACTCTTGACTAGATTTGGTTTGGTTTAGCTCTGGTTTATAGTTACAAAAAAAATGGTTATTCACTGTGGACCAAACTGCCTATCACACTAGAAAAAGTCATAGGAAAGAGTGCAGACACAGGTGACACAAAACCAGTCATGTAATCTCAGTAATCTGATAGTGTTAAGAAAACATGTAAAACCAAGCAGACACCAGACTGAAGAGAAAGACATCCCCCTCCCATGAACATCACACTCCTCCTGGTGATGACTCATAGTAATACTCCCCCATTGCTTTTGATAAATTCTGAAGTGTCAATCTTATGGAGGAGCACTGGAGGCGTGAGCACAACACTAGAGAATAGGAACATTTTGTTGTAGCAATTTTAATTCTATTTTTAATGAGGTCTTCCTCTACTCATTAAGTAATTTTGACTATTAGACTGTTTAACACATTTATTGGACTAACAATAAATTCAGAGATCCATATATACTGCGTCTTTTGCCATTAAGGAGACTTTGAGCGAGTACTATATCTTAACACTGCCAATACCATTAAGGACCTGGAAGCTGAAATAAACACCATAAAGATCACTGAAGCTCACAAGCACATTTGGCCAGTTGCAGCCAGTGCTGCTGTACTCTATTTTCTCACAGACAAGCTGAATAAAATCAATCCAGTGAATTAGCTCTCACTCAAGGTTACCACTCAGGAAGAGGTCAGAATGTTTACATGCTGCTATTTTAATCTAGTGGTGCCACTGGCTTACAACTTTCTTTCCCTCCTGTCACAGGCTTTTACTGTTGTATATTACAGGGCATTGCAGTGAGCAAAACCCTCCAACAATGTGAGGAGGCTGAGTGTAAAGAAACAAACCTCCCGCATTAGACTCTCCACTATCATGTACATTGGTGTGTTTGAAAGAAAAAAGCTCACTTTCACAGCCCAGTCACCTTTGTCTGAACAGCATGAACCCTGAACAAACTCCCGTTTATGACATGTCACACTGGTACACTTCACTAGAGTAGGAAAGAATATGGACAGGTTCATGTACTTCTGCTCAGGTCTCTTCCCTGTTGCTTGAGCTGTTTGTGCTGCTAAAGCTCCGCTGGGCCCTTAGAAACTTCCTCCTTAGGCAATGCATGTCAGTCTGAAACCCTTTCTACAAACTGAGTTTGCTCTCAGTCTGTTCAGGCTGCTTTCTCGTTAAGGACAGAGAAGCGTGATTTCACAGACATTGCGGCTTTGGCTGGGGGGGCTCCTCTGCAGAGACAGCAAATTTTCTCACTCTCCACTACCCATCCTCACCTCAAACAGCAGGAACCACATCTACTTTCAAAGCAGATCCTTATGTCCCAAGTGCTGCTGCCACACATATATATTCCTCATAGAACGAGCTGAACAGAAAGACTATTGTATAATGATCTCAGGTTTAGCTTAAAGTGCCATCTTTTCCTTCACTGCATTTTGTCTGTGAGAAGTATGCTGAGTCTTCTGCAGCTGTGTTCTTGCTCTATTTGGCACAGACCTCTTCTAATTCTTGCACCCATACCAAGAGTTTCCTTCTTCCCTTTGAAAAGAATGATAAATGGCTATAGAGCAGAGGAGCCCAAAGCCTGCATGAATGTGAGTCAGGACTAGGATGAAATAACTAACCTAATAGAAGTTGTTACTTAGGCTTCCAGTGCATATGCTGTTAGCCAGAATATGAACATCCCAAATGGAGAAAAGAAAGGGAGGATAAAGAAATTTAGCTACTGACACTACTTGTTTTCAAAGCACAGAGTAACTCCTGTACAGAAGTATAGTGAATTCCTGTCCAGTCTCCTCAAGATCATCTGGAAGTCGCCTACAAGCACCTTGCACAAGGGAGTGCAAGACGGCTGAGCATTTCCTGCTCTGGCCAAGGCTGGAATGCTCAGAACATGTAACACTAGCCATGGCTGCTCCCTGCCTTTATCTGACAGTTTTCTGATAGAGCTGTGTAGAAAAAATAGTCAGAAAAAGCACACCATATTTATTACCTAAATATTAACTGGGGTTAAAACAATTGCTGTTGTCAGGCATGCCAACCTTTAGAACAGGTTTAGCATTAAATCATGGATATCTGTCTATAGGGAGTTCCCTTAGATCATTTGATCAAATTATGCTCTTAAAAGTACGCTTCAAAAGTGTCATCCTGGTGTAGGAGGAAAAGAAAGAAAATAAGGCAATGAAATTAATGGAAATTTGGAGAAATGAAATGTTGTCTCATGTATTTTGACAATGTAGACATCAGTAGGTTTGCCAGACAGATCAGATTCAGATTCCAGATACAGCTTAAGTAATATTTTACTTGCACAAAATATACTAGTCTAACGCACAAGCTACTTGCTAGCCATCTTCTTGGCTTTGCTCTCTTGAACCACTTTACATGTTTATTTGCATTATAACGGCTCTGGCCATGCTTCTCCTATGCTCGATATCATTTCCCAGTGTCTGGGAAGAAAGCTGCCATCTGGCATCATGACAATTTCTGGCCACACAAGTGCTTCAAGTAACAAGGTGGGCAGGCAGCGGCAGCAGAGGGGGAAAAGGTGAGATGATAAAGAAAAGAGGGACTGCTAAAATAACCAGGTATAGCCAGAAAGAGGGAGAGAAATCCCACTGAACCTGTTGCTTAGTTGCTACCTTGTTCCACAAGCAGCACACTGCAGGCACCTTCCTTTGCTGCCATCAGCCTCTGCACACCATTACTTGGAACAATAAGGTATCAGGCGTAACTTGGGGGATCAATGGGTTCTTTGGCACCTGCAGCAATTTTGGAAGAAAATGTATTCTCATTGTGTTTTAGTTTGCTGGACAGGAAAGTGTTCGCTGGTTTTGGTGATACTGGGCTTTTTGCTCATAAATACGACAAATTTGACCGTGAACCCTAAGAAACGTTTTGATAGATTCTTTTGAAGCCGGGTCAAACATTAATGACTGTCTAACCTCACACCACGCACTGTGACTTGCACTGTGACAATGTATTACAGCAGCAAGCAACAGGGAGATTATAGCACTGAATTCAGGTTGGAGAATTTAAACTTCCATCCTTTCACTTGATTTTCTTATATTTCTTTCTGACCTGGACACCTAAATACCTTAGTCTGGTCAGGTTCCACACCTTGCCCATACATACAATCCTCTACCAGAGAACAGAAGAATTCCAAGCAATGAAGAGACTTGTCCATATCCATTTCATCTGCAGGTCTTTGGAAGTGCAAACAAAACGCTGAGTGGGGAAGACTTGCTAATGCTGACGGTTCTTTAGATCACTTGATAATCTTTTTCCTGTGTTAGTTATTACTGAATGAAAATCAAATGCATGCATGTTAGGACTGGAACAGATGGCACTTCTGTTCTATGAGGAAGAAATAGGGGCAAAGGGGCAGGAAAGTTGAACCTCCCCCCTTCCCTGTCTTACTAGGATTCATTGTGTTGCCCTCCTGTTAGAGTTGGCTGTGACTCTTTCTTGTTATAAAGAGATGTCAGAAGTTAGAGAGAGACAGACAATAACCTTAAATCCTTTACTGCATTTTACCAGGGTTCTGGAAAAAAAAATTAAAAAAATAAAAGCCAGCTGAAGGAGTTGGAAAATGTCAGAAAGGCATTACACAAAGAACTTGATACATTTGTTGACCTTTCATCTTCCTCCACCCTTCTCCTCTAAGACGGATTTAGTAGTAGTGGGTGCTTAGCACTGTGAGTGCTTTCTTAAAAATAATTTGGATGCTATTGTCTGTCTGCCACTTGGAAAACATAGTGGTTTCAATAAGCCCCTGCTGAAACAGAAAAAAAGAAAGGGTTTCTTGAAATGCCTCCCAAAATGCACCAAAATTTCATTCTTTTCCTTCTTGGCCAAAACCTGTCTTCTTCTTGCCTTTACAGCCTTTTGTTTTATTTTTTTAATTGCACTATTGTATTCAGAGTCTTTTCATTCTTCCCCCCTATTTCACAAATGGTGTGTGTGGTATTAAGAGCTGAAGGCAGAGATGAGAGAAGTGTTTTGAACTGACTAATTTGCAGGCAAGAAATAAAGCCCTTGTAAGGTAGTCCCAGGGGTATCTTCGCCATGAACACTATTTGAAATTACATGTAATCTGGTACATTTCAAAGGCAAAACATTTCCTATTCTGAAGTATCTTCATGAGCCAGGGTTGGTTTACCTGTTTTCAGAGAATAATTAACTCCACGAGGGACAAGGAAAGTCTGTCCCTCCCCTCTGAATATTTCTGGGTTTTTTCAAAGGGGTAATTGCAGCAAACAGTTTCTGTCCTACCTTTTGCTGCTCTGATGGCTTATAGCTCGGTGCTCACTATTAATACATAGCTGAATGCATTTCTGGATTGAACAGCAAGTAACAGAACACAGCACTCCCCTGTACAATGCAATACATCCTTTTTGCTTCTTACAACTGCAAAAAATCTAGATCTGCTTCTTACAGACTTCTAAAATTTTAAGCATATGGCAATTTCTTAACAGAAACTGTTTCTCTTCTAGGAAAATCTGAGTTCACCTTATTTTGGAATATTGTATTATTGCTCTTTCTCAGCACAATTCAGTGTTTCCAACCTTGTTGACACACTAAAAGGCTTACGTGCAAATGTCCACAATCAATTTGTGAGGGCAGACTTTTCAGAAAAGCCTTATATTTAGAACTTTATTCATATTGTACTGTAGGTTTTACATGGTCTTGCAAGCTGACACAATTAATCATGATGTATGAACAGACAGACCATAAGGAATGTCTCTGTATGTGTATGATTTAAGCGCATGAAACCCAGAGTCTGTATTGAATGGTTTTAAAAGATATAAAAATATTTAAAATGAGGAATTTGGCCACAAATATAAGCCAAAGCAAAAATAAATACCGATATGACAAATATTTCCATTAATTTCACATTCTGATTAGTTACAGAAAAAGAAACTGATACTTTGTGAACTCTGAATTTACATCAACCACTGCTTCAATAGTTACTTGATTTTCCCTCTAACTCTACACGGGGAAAAATCAAGGTACAGTAGTCAATAACAGTAATAATAAGCAGTTTTTTTAAAAAATCTTTAGTTACATTGCTTTTCAAAATCCATATGCTTGTGCTCAAATGCACTGGCTCTACACAGTACTTTTTTTAGCGTAGACAATAATGAATACATTTTGTTAGCTGAACAAAGATGTGGAAGGCTCCTGGAAAGGGCAAGCAGAAGTTGTGGGGTTGGAATGTCCATAAAGGAGAAATTTCTAAAAGAATGAAAAGCAAAAAGTTCTCTCCTAAAATTATGTGAGACAGCAGACCAGCCAGGATGACTTGTGCTGTCAGTGTGCATTACTAGCCTCAGCCTTCTGAAGGACAGATTTTGCACTGAGTGACCCTAACGTGTGTTGTACTTGGATCTCTACCAAATAGAAGTCATGATGAAATATTATGCTCCGTAGATGTGTCTTACACCTTAACTGTTGTTTTTCCCCAGGCTCTGTCAACTTTAATTCTTAATTTATGAGACCTTTGCCCAAATGTAACTCAGAACAAAACACATCCAATGTTCAGAAAAACTTCAGAAGAAGGTAGCACTGTTCCCCAGTAGCGTTAATCTTCTGGACTGGTCCCCTCAGATTAGTCTGGACTACAGCCTATTACTAAGAGTCATAAGAAAACACAGCATTTACCATAAAATAAATTTCTACCAAATTAGTTATCAATATGTCTGCCCTTAGATATTCTGTCTACCACAGAGAAATAGATGAAGCTTTTCCATTACTGCTGAGTGCTGCCACATGTTAAGGCACAGACGGCATTACATCTGGAACACACACCATCATCTGATGGAAGTTACAGTGCCTGACTCAGACAGCTGCCTGGGTGAACACTGGCGGCTTTCTTAAGACGTAGCTATCTTATATCTTGCATGAGTATACTTGAGCAATAGATTTGACCCTACTGCCTTAAGAACTAACCCTCCTTTGACGAAACTACCTCCTCATACCAGTGCAAGGACTTCTGTTTAATCCCTTGAATCATCTGTGCGTAACATTAATTTTAGAGAAACCTTAATTTCTTAGCTTTTTTTCTTTAGATACATGTCTAATATAGACACTTCTGTGTGCACAGGAATACTAATCTAGGCAAAAGGTAGGGAATTAGCCATTAGCAGGAATCAATTCTGTGTTGTTTTTCAGACAGAGCAGCATTTGGCTAACTGAATAGCCAGCTAGAAAGCAATCCTAGCTCAGCTGATTTATTGAAACTATATTTTTGAGTGCTGTTTTCTTCGTGCTTTTTTTACTTTGGTGGTTCATGTGATGTGGTGCCATTTAAAAACTGCGTGTAGAGCACATGCTTGCATGAACACTTCATAATATGGCTCGGAATAGTACACTATATTGTAACATTTAGGGAACAAATCTGAATTTACCATGGACTCAGTAGAACTTCACAATGTATCACTGGGTCAAGGACAGGAAACTAGCAGAAATAGCTATGGAAAAAACATCAAAAGAAGGCCACTAGGTTATGCTTCAAGTCAAAACTCTTCATTACATCAGTGCTGCATTGCAGTGTTAAAAACTGAAGCTTTTCAAAATAATGTGTGCCTAGATGAAAGAGTACTAAATAGTGATTTAAAACTTCCTTTGTCCACCACAAGGGAAGGATGCAACTTCATCAGCACGTGCAAGTTATCACTGAATTTCACATAAAATACAAATCACAGCTATCTTGTGTGAAGGGAGTCAGCTAATGTATTTTCCCAAGTACAAGATATCTGATTTACTAATTTATTATCCATAAAAAAAAAATCCTTTAGTAAATAATTGTGTTGCAAAAAGAATTGTTACGCTGTATAATCCAATGAATAGATACAAACAGGGAAGATTGCTGCCATTATGCAGTATATTGTGCTAAACAGATGCACATGACTTTTTTGAAACATTGTGCTGCTTCATTCTGTCTGGGTTTTTATGTCTTGTATCAGTAAAATGTTTCATATTTCAAATCAATAGCTCACTGGAAGGCCTATTTTTAACTCCTTTCTCCCCCACTCCCCATCTTTGAATATTTATTTAGTAGCAAAGTGGCTTGACACATATGAGAAATTACTGAAGAAACCCATGGACATCAGCAGGGCAATCGGCTTTCATTGCAGGGAACCTGTCCCTTCTAAATAACATCCCATTCCGGGGGCAATTTGGGAAACCACCTATTAAAATAACTGATAAGCCACTACTGGAAATGCTCCTTGATCACCATGCCACACCAGATAGTCTAGCCAGTAAAACACCACAGAAATAAAACTTCAAAAATGTGAGTATTAAACTTCCCACTTTAAAGCCACTTCAAACGAAGTCATTAAAAGCCTTTACAGGATATGCAATAATAAAGCAGAATGCATTTTATCTCCTAAAGATTTGTTCACATATCCTAGAGAGAAATAACAGAACATCTATCATGAAAAAAAATCAAACAGGAATTTTTTTTATTTTTTTTAAAGCATCACCCACAGCTTCTGGTTAAAAACATGCCAGTGTGTACATGGAACAGAATCTAGACTCAGGACAGATAACTACTGTAGTACAGAGTAAGAATTTATTTTGGTTTAGTTTAGGCTCAATTGATTTTCCTTGAAATGTGAGACTATACTTTCATTCTGTGCTTCTTTTACATAATCTCAGTAGGTTGTGCATTGGAATTAGGTCTTCAGATAAGGTAAATCACTGAGGTTCGCTCTGCCAATTGATATTGCTTAAGATTAGATTGAAAATGTTTGGATCGTGTGTAAGAGGAGCGGGTGCTTTGGCTGCCAGGTTACTGTATTTCCCTCTGTCCTTTTTAATCTTTGTGTTAGAACAAAAATATCTGTTGTCGCTGACTCTCAGAAGACACATACAAGCATAGGTGTGTAGGAAGTAACTGTTAGCTGTAATCAATCGTTATTTCTTTGGAATACGTATCTGTTCTTAAGACAGAGCATCGAGCTGGCTACTAGAAAACTCACCAACTGCAAAGAAAAAAAAGTAATTAGGTTTTCAACCATCATAAAATATATTCTTCTAAAACCCCTTAGTAGCATTCGCAAAGGCTTTTCTTCTTTTCCTCTTGTCTGTCAGCAATAAAAAAAGGGGGAACTGACAGCCAACTGCTCAGAGGCAGGAATGTCCCCCAAGTGCCAACGATCGCACAAAGGAACCCGCCGGCCGCAGGCACCAGCACCACGCGGCTGCCACCTACTCCTGGAGGCTCCTCCGCTGGGACCGGGACCGCTCCCGCCTTCCTCCCCTGCCCGCAGCCCCACGGGCCGGGACCGGGACTGGGGTGTGCCGCGAGGGGCTCCGGGCTTCCCTGCGTCGCCCAGGTCCCCGGCGAGTGCAAACCCGCGGTACTCGCAGGGACAAGCCCCGCTCCCTGTTCCGCGTCCCACAGCCCGGTCCCGCTGGGGCGTCGGGCTTGGAGGGCTGCCAATAGCGAAGCGCGGCCGGCGCGTTTCCGGAGCCAGAGCGCCCCCTGCCAGCAGATGTCAGCGCCGCGGCGAGAGGGTACGAGCGCGGGTGCCGCCCGTGCGTGGCGGGCCCCGGGGTGGCGGCTGGGCCCTCCCTGCGATATGCTTAACGCCGACTCCGCAGGCGGGGCAGGCGGGAGCCGCCGCACCCCGCAGACGGACAGTCGAGCGTTGTGGGGAAAAGTTTATCCCCTCGCCTTCCCCCCCCAACACGTCCCAGCGCCACCGCCCAGCCCCGGCCTCACCACCCGGCGGAGCCGCCTCAGTATCAGTGGGAGCGTCGCCCGTTTTCCGCCACCCGCAGTGTCCGCCAGCTCAGTGCTCCGGACAGGAGCTGCCCCTACATCCATCCAGGCGATGAGTTAAGAAGCCCAATCCCCTGCACCAGTGACCTCAGATTCCTCAGCCAAAGTAAAGCTCCTCAGGGCTGTGCCAGCACGCCTGCGGCCCAGCAGCCACACAAACACAGGGTCCGTGAGAAGAAAAAGGTAAAGAAACGCCCAAGAAAACTGTTTCGCTAAGAGAAAGACCAGGATGCCCTTATCTCCCTGCCGTCTGCCGGGGGCACTGTGCGGCTACCTCTTCTGCAGCGGTGGCCACGCAAGGAGACCAGAGAGACCTCCCTGAACCCAGAGTTTGGTAGGGTGGAGGTGGGAGGCAGGTGGCGGGCAGCACCTGCACCTCCGCTGCATAGCTGGTCCCCAGCGCAGCCAAGAGAGGTGGCTCGTGGCCCCCATCCTCACCTGCCAATTCACGTCCTGCTCGGCCCTAAGCAAAGCCGGTGTAGAAAGCTCCCAGCGCCACGCGTGGGTACTTTGAGACACCCCATCCCTAGGAAAAAGGCCCAGTCGAAGAAGGCGGCAGGAGTGAAACAGGCCCTATACGTACATGGCAGCAAACGATGGGCTCCCTCTCCCTTCTCCAGGGGCGCCAGTGCCCCCGCCAGCGGCNGTGGAAAGAGACATAAAAGCTTTTCTCCCCCTACAATTTCTGCAGAAATTCCTACAATACACGTGCTCATTTTCCCCTTTCCCATCCCACACAGACCTGTTGTTATTTTACTTTCATTATTTCTCTTTGCTGCATCAGAAATGCTGAATCATAAAACAGGGGTTAGTGAAAATGGTATTTATCTTACAGGAATGAGCCCCACATTATTTTAAAAATCTCTGCGCTACCGCTGTTATTATTATTATCATTGTCATCATCATGCATCTTGGCAGGTTGAAAGGTATCTCAGAACAGTAAAAATTCAGGAGTAATTTAACATCCCACAGCAGTGCTTTAAAAGCATAAAATAACATTTTGAATTTTAAGTCAGTACAAGTGTAAATAAGTGAATGTACTCCCACATGTCTGTTGTTTTTAAACTTGCAATGATACTAAAATATTTGCCTAACAGCTTTGAGTTACAACAGGATTTCAGTTCGTATATACACATGCATGTGGTGCTAAATTAAACCATTTGTCATTCTTTTCCATAAAAGACAATTTGGCTTTCAGCAAACCATTTGAAATAGAAATTACAATGATGATACTACAGCTCCATTTTATTTTATGGTAGTGTATTGATTGTCAAATAGACAATACATGTATTTTTGTAATGACCTAAAAGAAGATATTCTCTCTTTTTATTTTACAGTCCTTATGCCATTATTCGCTTTCATTTCAATAAAGGATGGTATTTTTCAGAGTTGCTACCATAAATTGCTTCATTTAATAAGTTCCTACACAGAATAATAATATTACACCAGAGAGAAGCACTCTGCAATTTGGAAAAAATAACATTTTTCTTTTAAAATATTCCTGTCTCTTTATTTTTAAATTAAAATTACTTCTCTGTAGTTTTCTAACTGAAGAATAATCTCATTATTAGAAAAATCATATTTTTTTCTCTTGCAAGCATTGGAATCTGGTTGTGACATAAGGTAGCTATTTAAAATTAGGAACAAATCAGATTAATTTCCATGGATGTAAAAGCATTATAAAAATCTTGTTCCTGACACTGGGTCCATAAGAGAACAATTTCATTTATGCCTAAGCAGGTTCCTTATTCTGTCTAGTGAGGATCGCCACCAGTGTCTTGATGACAGGTTTTTTATTATTTCTTTGACAGTTTGATAGGAAGTCAGTGCTTGCTTCTGGGTTTGCAGTCTCTTCAAACCTAGATTATGAAGGTTACCTTAAAAATATGGATGAAACGCTACCTCCCCAATGCCTCATCCGTTACAGCCGCACCCCAATGTGGAGATTGCTTTTGTAATAACTGCAGACAACATGCTCCATATGCTATTAGAGCTGCAATTCAAATACTCGCTCACTGGGGAAGGATTCTCCTAAGCTGTGGAAGACAAGGTCAGTCAAAACATAGACTAGCAGGCTGCAAATTTGTCAGAAGATGGTGTGATGTCTCTGGTTTTATGCTTTCCTTTTTTTTCCCCTCCTGTGGCCATCAATTTCAATAGAATTAAACATTTTCCTAGGTTTTTTTTTTTTTACAGGGATTCAATCTGAAATTTGTAATGAGGGATCTCTAGTGTATGTGAGACATAAATATATGCATTATTTTGCACCATGCAGAAAAAAAGATCTTGCTGGAGTGTTATGATATATTAACAGGGTTAGGCCATTTAGGATGCTTTGTCAGGTTGCAAAATGCCATTATTTGCAAACTGCAAGGCAGAATATTTGCCATTCTTCCTAACAGCATAAAATCTTGCTGCATAAGTCTTCTACTCCTTCTCCATTTCACAGGATAAATCCTCCACATCATTCATGGTATGACATGAAGGCAGTAGNCGCAGCCAAGAGAGGTGGCTCGTGGCCCCCATCCTCACCTGCCAATTCACGTCCTGCTCGGCCCTAAGCAAAGCCGGTGTAGAAAGCTCCCAGCGCCACGCGTGGGTACTTTGAGACACCCCATCCCTAGGAAAAAGGCCCAGTCGAAGAAGGCGGCAGGAGTGAAACAGGCCCTATACGTACATGGCAGCAAACGATGGGCTCCCTCTCCCTTCTCCAGGGGCGCCAGTGCCCCCGCCAGCGGCAGCTCACCTGCCCCTGGCCAGCCCACGGCTGCTGCTCTCTGTCCCCAGCTGCTACGAGCCTCTCGCTGCGAGGAGGAAGGAGAAGCATCTGAGGAAGGAAGAGGAACAAAAGGACAAGATCAGAAAAAGGAATAAAA